>CM062813.1:512347458-512580716 GCA_031772625.1 Pinus tabuliformis
AAGAATTCCATTCCTCCAAGCCATTCAAGAAATTCCTATATACGCAAAAACTATAAAAGAATTGTGCATAAAAAAATCGAGGATTGCAACCACTAACCCAAGAGTCCAAGTAGTCGGTACTTTATCTGACCTGTTATCAGGAAAAGAGACACCCATTAAATATGAAGATCCGAGAAATCCAATCGTAACTGTTCAAATCTATGGTCAGACCCTGACTAATGCTTTAGTTGATCTAGGAGCTGCAATTAATATTTTGACAACCTCTACTTGCCAAAAGCTCGGCATTACATCGGTAGAACCTACTTCTACTTTGTTAGAATTGGCCGACCGATCTGTAGTTCGACCAGAAGGTACTCTATACGATGTCATGGTCTCTGTAGATTCCTGGGAATACCCAACCGATTTCCTGATAATTAATCCAAAAACCCGACTGGATGGACACCCACTAATTTTAGGTAGACCTTGGCTTGCTACTGGCGATGCTTACATTAGTTGCCGGTAGGGAAATATGACTATAACTAGAGGACCAGATATTAAAAATCTAGTTCTATACCCTCTAGCACATCCAAGTCTTACGATGATAAAAACTAACCAGCGCCCTGTGTCATACCTTACTGACAATATCAGATCCCCATTGACTGTACAGAAGGCTCTAGACTTTAAAGACCAACAGAAGACGATGCCATCAATAATTTCATTAGTCAAATTGAATCTAGATCTCACACACAGTGTTTCATGATAGAAGCAGCATTCGATAGTGAACTAGAAGAAGATCCTTTGAAAGATGCGCATAACCAAACAATACCTGTGACTTCTGTTGCCAACAGTAAAGTAGTGGAAATTGAACTGGGAAAGACTCTAAATATCAATGCCAACCTTACACCGGACCAAGAAATAAAGCTCATCCATCTGTTACGAAAGTATCAAGAAGCATTTGCATGGGATTACCCTGATATGAAAGGGATTGATCCCCAATTGTGCACCCACCATATTTATATAGAAAAAGATGCAAGACCTGTTCGTCAACTGCAAAGAAGACTCAACCCTCATCTAAAAGATGTTGTAAAAGCTGAACTTCAGAAACTTTTAGATGTCAATTTTATCTATCCTATTTCTGATAGTAAATGGGTCTCTCCGCTTGTGGTGGTACCCAAGAAGAATGGGAAATGGAGGATTTGTGTGGATTACAAGGAGTTAAACAAAGCCACACAAAAAGATCACTTCCCTCTCCCATTCATAGACCAAGTATTGGAAACTTTAGCAGGAAAGAAATTATTTTCTTTCCTGGATGGCTTCAGTGGATACAATCAAATTCAGATTGCCCCTGAAGACCAGGATAAAACTACTTTTACTTGTCCTTGGGGAACGTTTGCCTATCGAGTTCTACCCTTTGGCCTATGTAATGCTCCTGCCACATTCCAAAGGGCTGTCCTTAGCATCTTTGCAGATTTAATAAATGATGGACTTGAAGTGTACATGGATGACTTTACACCATATGGAGATGATTTTGATCTAGCTTTAGACACTCTAGAAAAAGTCCTACAACGTTGCATTGCTACCAGGCTTTGCTTAAGCCACGAAAAATGTTATATGATGATGACTGAAGGGCTCATTCTAGGACACTATGTTTCAGCAGCTGACATTCAGGTAGATCCGGCCAAAATTCAAATACTTTTGCTTATCCCCACCCCCACTACTCAAATAGAGGTACGCAGCTTTCTTGGATTTTCTGGGTATTATAGACGATTTATAGAATCAAAAGGAACAACATTTGTGATTTTATGCTATTCCTTTTAAAAAAGGAACAGCATTTGTGATTTTCTGTTGTTCCTTTTCAAAAGGAACAACATTTGTGATTTTCTGCTGTTCCTTTTCAAAAAGGAACAGCATTTGTGATTTTCTGATGTTCCTTTTCAAAAGGAATAGAATTTGTGATTTTCTGTTGTTCCTTTTCAAAAGGAACAACATTTGTGATTTTTTTTTGTTCCTTTTCAAAAGGAACAACTTTTGTGATTTTCTGTTGTTCCTTTTCAAAAGGAACAACATTTGTGATTTTCTGCTATTCCTTTTCAAAAGGAACAACATTCGTGATTTCCTGTTGTTCCTTTTCAAAAGGAACAACATTCGTGGTTTTCTTCTCTTCCCTTTCAAAAAGGAACAACATTTTTTCTCTTCTACTGTTCCTTTTCCAAAGGAACAGCATTCTTTTTGTTGATTATTTTTGTTGTTCCTTTTTCAAAAGGAACACCATCGTCATGTTTTTGCTCTCTTTGATGATTTATATTGAGGATGCTTTTCGCCCATGTTCTCTCCAGTCTTTAAGATACAGCTATGCACTTATGCAATGAACATAAATCATGACATACCGAAGTCAGCGGATCATAAATCGCTATCTTTATAAGGCCTAGTATTGATAAGAGGACAAGAGGAGGGACACACTTACTTCTCATCTTTGTTGTCATTGTCTTATCACCTTTGCTCTGGTTGGTTATCCTTATCATGACAATCTCCCTAAAAATTCTTTGATTATTACTTAGGAATAAGAGCAGAGAATTTATATCTTCCTATTGGGATGATAAGACTTCTTCCACCATTCCCACTCTTAAGGAGTGTTGAACCACCATTATGTGTAAATAAATACGAAACAGTGCTTTGAAAAAAAAAAAGAGGTAAATATGGATTATCAGTTGTCAAATGCAGGATAGGGGGTCTCATCAAGAGCCAGCCTACCATGATCATAAGGATGGAAGCGAAGTGGCATTCCCATTATGGCCACCACACCAGGGATATGGTCCAAAAGGTACACTAAATAAACAGACCTTGGAACAAGGGGTCTCATCACGAGCCGGCCTGCCCACGTTTCGCACCTTCCTTGTGAATGGCATTATGGCTACCTGGTTACCAAGCCAGCATAATGGCCTACATTTTGACAAAATACTTTTCAAAATACACACAAAGGATCATGGTTCCAGGGGTGAAATAAACAACTCTGCCAAGGTTATGAACACCTGTCGGCAGCAGAGCTCTGTTAATGGTATTGAAGTCGTAATGGTTACACCAATAGGTATGATATCAATACTTCTTTGTCTCTTATATCCTATGAATAAATCATATTTTATGTCTCGATGTATACATCGCATGAACACTCATTACCACCAATCATGGCAAAGGAACTGACAACGACCGCTGGAGATTTCGTACGGTTGACAGACGTCCCATCCCCCGCCCTCGCATCATATCACGCAGGCTCTTATGTAAAACGTGATCCACCTTTTTGCCTCGATTTCGGTATTTCGTTGTCTATCTAAAACATGGCATAATTTCATATGTTGTTCCTTTATGACTTGGTTACAGAATGGTTGCTGCTCCTCTACTTGACGGCTGGGACAGCCTATCATATTGCGGGAGGGAAGGTAACCTCATTACTCCACGAATTACGTGTCATCACACTATTCGGGGAAGATAGTGTACGAAGGTATGGCATGGTTTAATGGCATGATAATTCTATTTTTACGAAAGTTGCCATCCACAATCCATTTTTGCATACTCTGTGTTTTTTTTCCAAAACCTTGCAACGATCACCCTTTCTACGCCTCAAACAGCATAGGCAGTTGTTGTTCCATTGGGAATTCTTAGTGGAACCATGGGGGGAAAGGCAATCCGAAGCGAACCTCAGAAGTTGACAGTCTCCGCTGCTGCCCGGGAGATCCTGGAAAAGGCAGGGTGGCTGAATTATTTCAGTCGCCTACAAGAATCAAATGAAACAGTGGCGTTGGAGTTTCTGCAAAACCTGCAGGAGAACTACTCCATAGTAAGAGGGAGGCGGATAGCGGTCACTGACGATATAATTGCAGAAGTCTCAGGACTACCAGCCACCGGACCTGTATGGACACTGAAGAAAGAAAGATTACAAAAGATTATGGAGATTTTCCAGGACGAAGGCCAAAGATTGATAGTTAAGGGGAAGGGAGTTCTGCCAGCAACGTTAGGAGAACCCTGGACCGAATTAGCAAAGATAGTGCAGAGCTACATCACTTGCGAAGGAAGGAAAGACGTGGTAAGACCACGTCATCTTAAACTCTTAGCTGTTTTGAAAGAGAAATGTTCTGTAAATCTGCCTGCACTTCTAAATTCATTATTGCACGATGCGGCCCGAAGCCTGAAAAAGGCACAACACGTAGAATCAATTGTTAGCCACCATGGATTGATTCGATTGATAGTGAGCCATAGTCTCACTCAACAGCAGAGCAGCTGGGAGGAGCTCATTGCAATGATCGAGGGGGGATTGGCAGCACCATCCCCAAAACCTAAACATTCCTCTAGCACACCAGAACGACAAGAAAAACGCAGAGAATTGGCAGCAGAAAAACATGTTGTTCCAAAACGTAAGCATTCTTCAAGCACACCAGAACGATCAAAAAAACGCAGAGAGTTGGTAGCAGAAAAACATGTTGCTAGTACACCCGAACAACCTGAGAGACCAAGGAAATCAGCCCGGCTAGCCCGGATATGAGGGAGGCTGGAAAAGATCCAGGAGAGCACCAGCCAGCCAATCGAGATTACGGACGAACCCCCAGAACCAGAAGGAGGACCGTCCGAAGAAAATGCTGAACAATCTGGGGGCGAGGCTGAACAGCACAGAGAAGGAGTCGAGGAGGGAGATGAGCATTCCGAAACAGAAACAGAAGTTGAACACTGCAAGGCAGTCACTGAGCAGTCCAATCAAGAGGAGGAAGTAGGACAGCCGGAGGGCAGCCCACCGCGGGACCCTGTGGGTGAAGACGAATTGGCCGCAATCCTGGCCAATATGGGGGAGTATGGCCAACCCTCCAGCCCAGCAGGCCTCCCTGATGGACCTTTGGAGGAAGACACACCTGAGAAATCACATGCAGAAAAGGCAGGAGAAGAAAACCTGCCCGTTCATGATGAGGAAATAAGAGACACCAATCGGGAACAATCTGTTCCCAAGACACCAGAAGGAATTCTAGACGGAGTAGGAGCAGATTTAAGGGCCAGTCATGAGCCCTCGGCTGAGGCAATAGAAATCAAGAAATTAAGGAGGAAACAGCAGAGGTTGCTGAACACTATAGCCCAGCTCCGATAGCAAATTCGGATTCTGAAAGCCAACCTGAGGATACGAAGAACCACAAGGAAAAGAAAAAGGGCCACTACAGCAAAATCCCGTAGGATAAGAAGACGAAGGACTTATAGCCGCCCTGTTGGTCAAAACCCCGCTGGAAGACCTACTGCCGTTCCAAATGACATTGAAGAATAGACTACTGTTCCAAATGACATTGAAGAATAGACTGCTATTCCAAATGACGTTGAAGAACAGACTGCTGTTCCAATTGACACTGAAGAACGGACTGCCGTTCCAATTGAGGCAGAGGAACAGGATGATGTTCCATTAACAGGGGGACCACAGCAACCTTTCATTCGTGTTACGAAAGAAAAGGCGAATAAGGAGATCCAAACAGAGGCACCACCCTCAGGGGTAATTCGGGTTCTAAACTCCAAACAGCATAACAAAAAGGTTCCGATAAAACTCCCGGCCTCTACGGCTCTATGGAAAAAGGAGCAAGAAAAGGTTGCCAAGGTAACTTGTCGATTAGATATTGTTATTAGGCAGATGGACACTGTGTGTTCTTTGTATAATGATGTTCTAACCTGTAGGGCCCCTACTAAAAACTATGCTTTATTTTTGCTTGAACGATATTTATGATTAAAGATAAAAGCTGTTAGGGCGGGTGCCCCTATACAAATCAATACTGTTAATGATTTCATAGATTGTTGCAAGCATTATGGAGTTAAGGTTCAAAGATTATTGTGTGAATTTTACTTGCACAACCTCGTGCTAGACCAGGAAACTAACTTAAATCCTGGCCCTTTTGTTGGGGACATACAATTGCAAGCCTTCGTCTCATTCGAGGTTAATCAGCTGAAATGGCTCAGAGCTTATAACACTTTTCAGAGACAGGAAAACAGCCTAGACTTGTGGGTGAGAGCCGAGCCTAGAGACCCAGTGCTGTTATGGAGAGCGCATAGGAACTTTATGAGAACCCCGGGTGTCATGGAGACATTATGACCCATGCACGAGGACGTAATCCGACACAGTCTGGAATATTTTCTGACTATTAAAGACCTCGCCATCGATGCTGCAAAATTCCGATACCGGATTTCTAGCCCAAACATCCAGCTCAGGGAACCATTCAAATACGAAAATTTTGAGCTGGCTGCCAGCCGATTGAACCTTTATGGCGAGCGTATTTTGCAAGCAGGGCCATCCTGGTTAGGATATCGATTTCGTAGTCCAATCATTTGGCACCTTGCACTCGGATATCAGGCCTTGTATGAAATGCCTGAAGGTCAAACAAATCAGTTCTTTGATGATCTAGTTGCTCATCACGGTTGTAGGCCTCCACACGAGGTTCCCTCTCCGGCCTATTCTCTTACCACCTTGCATGTTAACTATAATGTTTTCATGAGGGCATGAAACAGGGTAAGCAGGGGGGTGTGTGGAGCACTCGAAAGGTATGCTTTTGACAAACAATTTAGTGGCTTTTCAGTAACATTTGTAACCTTTTCTGCATCATGAACTCAAAGAAATAAAGAATTCTAATAAAACGTGTGAGAATCAACATGGAAAGCTTAATCGCTGATAATTGTCATTTTTCTATGCAGGGAAAGGTGGAAACGAAGAGCTGTCGTTCAAAAGGGAAAGACAAAGGAGGAATAACTGTTGTCCCTCTAGAAGGGAACCAGATGCAAACGAGATCGAGCAAATCGAAGCAGAACGACCTAGGAAAGGAAGAAGGGATACCAATTCGGCGGAAAAGGGAAAGAAAAGTAAAAGATTAACAGCTTGGCGAATCCCTCAGGATCTTTGATCCTGAGGGATCGTTGTTTTGCTTATTTTGTTACCTAGATATCTCCGCCGTTACTTTTATAAAAAGGAACAGCATCGTTAAGCAAGGGGACTTTTTATGTAATTTTCAGTTTCAGATTAAACTTTGATCATCGAGTCTCACTGAGACCTGGTTTACTGTACGTTTGTTGATGCGTTAATATAAAAGACTTGGTGTTTATTTCATCTTTGCGTCTGGAGTAATCTAAGGTGGTGTACCATTGGAAGCTAAGGGCCCGGCTCCGAAGGACACTTGCTTTTGTATTATTATAACTTGATTTCTGCGTGGTTTTCTTATCTTTATTGCTCAGTAGTCTGATATGTTTTTCATGTGCTGTACCATGCTCTGCTATGATTAATTCATTAATGGTTCTTTCAGGAAATCCATGTAGTGACTTTGCATTGCATGATTGAATCTTTTCAGAGTTGATTGCATGTTATTAGTCTAAACCAATTATTTCTGTTACAGAGCGTTTGTACTGAATATTACTCTTATTGGATTCATTTGAAATCCGGATTATTGGAATCCGAAAGTAATGTTATTCTATTTGGAAACATAGTAGTATTCTCCTTAATCCTCAGATTACTATACTAGTGTGTTGCGTGTATATATGATTGATTCTTGTTGTTCCATAATTCATCAATGAGTGTTGTTCCATAAAGTACATTCCATCCAATTTGCCTTAAGAGAGAAGATTGTTATCGCAGAGTGTGAGTTTGGTTCAATAGAGCAAGTTTGGTTCTGACTCGCGAGACTTAGTTCATTTGATTGCTGTTCCATTTACTGTTGTTCCATTTTAGACTTGCTGTTCCATTTCCTATTTGTTGTTCCATTTTACTTTTTGCCGTTCCATTTACTTGCATTTGCTGCTTTGGTGAGAGAGAAGGTCTAAGGCTGTAGTGAGCCTCAGTAGTCGCTGCCTAGCTCCCAGACCTATGGTCCATGCTCTAATTTCCTTTCCATCAGTTTCTAGAGGGATGGGTTATCGCTTCTGTACCCTTGACTGATAAGCTGTCTTGTGTGATTTTATCCTTTTGAAGTAATTTAGTCATAGTCTAGCATCCGTTTACTCTTGTATTTTCTGAACGCTGTACTACTAAGCATTACTCTGACGAATAGCCTCGGATTGAGATACTCTTTGCAATAACAAAGCATTCCCGGATTGACTTGTTAATGTGGGATAATTAGAGGTGAAAGAGACCCTTGTTACAGCTCCACAGTGTCAACCCCTAGACCTTCAACAAGTGATACATATAGCGCTCCTTATAATGCTCAATATATCATGGTTAGCACAGATCCCTTCAACCAACTCTATGGTTGGCATCCATTGTATAGTTCTAACCCCCAGATTCAGGTATCTGGGGGCACAATTCCAAATCTGCATATACTGGCCAGGAGCATAACAGTTCCCCCTCTATTTTTAGGTCTGCATGGTCAGTCATTGATTGACATGAACCCTCCTTATGTGAGTCAAGGACCTATGGTTAGTTATGTGGCGAGTGGGAGCCCTCAACAAGGTCCCAACCAATCCATAGGGGCACCCTACTCACAACCTCAAATGAGTCAAGGGGACACTCCTTATCCTAGGGGCACTTCCATCCCCCAGCCTAACAACCATATGGAAACCCACAATACAATACCATACCCCAAGGCAATTACTATACCATGCAACCTGTTTATAATATTGGAAACAACACAATGGGAGGACCACAAGGATCCTCAAGTCATATGTCATCACCTTGGTCCGATTTGGGGGCATCAAACACCTTTCCTTTCTTGGCAATGCTTGATATCCATGACTTTTACAAACTTACAAATGACCCCATCTATCACAAATTACTTTGGCCACCAATCCTGCATAAAATATCGACAGACATCTCGAAGTTCAAAGGGAAACAAGGGGAGGATCCAGGTACACACATCACCACCTATCATCTATGGTGTGTTTCTAACTCCATGGTGGATGATAGTATCTGGCTACGTCTCTTTCCCCACACCCTTACTAGCAATGCAGCCAAGTGGTACATCGAGTTACCACGCGCGTCAGTCAATACCTTTGGCGCTTTAGCGATGGAATTCTTAAAGCACTTCCAGCTACCCATCCACTATGAAACTGGGATGGAACTCCTCACTTCATTACATCAGGATACCGCCACCCACATCTCTGATCATATACATGAATGGAGACGTAGGCGGAGGTTAGTCAAATCTCCCCTCCCAGACTATCTATTAGCGGATTGGTTCTGCAAGTCTCTACTCCCCCAAATCACTAAAGATGTCGCCTTAGGTGGTGCGGTCACAGAAGACCAATCCATTCATTGTGCCTAATACTTAGGTCTGATATATTCTCAGTCTATCACTTTATACAACGTCAATCCCAATGCCCCTCGCAACTCCAATGCTCCCCTACTCAGCAACCCAGAGTGCATGTCAATGGGATTATTGGTGCAACCTCCGGGGTTGCTGTAAAACAACTCAGCAGTCACATTGCCCAGATGTCAGTTGACCCCTCTACCAAATCGACTGCTCTTCCTACCACCATGATAAACTCTGTGCAGTCTACATAAAAACCCGGTGGTAAGAACAAGAACAATAAGAAAAAGATCGCTCCTTCTAAAGAGCAGTCAACAAAGTAGTACAACCCAAAGCAGAAGGTTGTTGTGCCTTCTAATGATGGAAGGATAATGTTGGGTCCCCTATAATACTAGTAATTACCCCATTACTATTTTAGTTGCATCCCTTATTAATTTTGTTGTGCCCCTATTATCCCCATATTTTTATTACTGTGCCCCATAGAATCCCTCTATTGTTATTTTTGTGGCTTTATATTATTATTGTTAGGTCGGCTGGGTTATATTGTGACTCCTTAGACTCCTATATATAGAAAGGAGGTTTTGTCATTTGAAACATCGAAGAATGGTTCATTTATGTAATGTAAAGGAGGTTTCCCCCTCGAAGAGGCTAAATTCTAAGGCATTGATCTATCTTTTCTATCTTTTCTTGAGTTGGTTTCTTAACATTTGGTATCAGAGCTTTGGATTCTAGGGTTTCTCTACTCCAAATAGGGCATCGTGGAATTTTCGCTATAATGTTTTTTCTGTGATGTTTCAGAAGTTGAAAAAAAAAACCCATTTGAGAAGAGATCGCGCTGAACCTCGGGTCTGAATTTCCGAGCTTTTCGCGCTATATTTGCGGAGATATGATCTGAGGAAGTTGGTCTTTTTGTAGACTCCTGAATTACATTCCAAATAGGTGACCTGGGGAAAACAGTCATAACTTTCTCTCTGGGGATCAGATTGAAATTTCATAAGAATGTAAAAAAATAGGATGAACTATAGTTTCTTGTATGCATTTTTTAGATCCAAATGTCGAAACAGTGACTCGTGGCACGTCGTACAAGTTCGCTCTACTGAACTAGTCTATAATCAAGTCATTGTGGGAGATTTCACATAACTCTTCCTTGGAGAATCCAATTTGGGTCAGACTTGTGGCATTGGAAAGAGGACATAGAGGGCTACTGCAAGTCACAAATTTAGAACTAGATGATTGGAAAGTAGAGAGATACATCAGAGGCAATATTGAGCTCCTACAAAGTGAAAAAAGGTGTGTAGATTTTCTTAAATTTTTGCTTAAGCTTGGTTTGAAAATTTATTTCGAAGGAATTCAAAGGGCATAGCAGAGCATTATTATCGGTAACTGATGCCTCGAGGAAATAAAATGCAAACACCTAGTAAGCAACCTGAAAGCTCTAGCATGACTCATGAAGAAGAGGAAGAAATGCTACATGATATATCAAAATTACAAGAACAAGTGAAACAAATGTCACTCTCACAAAAGCTAACAGAAGCTAAGATAAATGGCATGGAAGCTAAGATGAATGGCATGGAAGCTAATATGGACAACTTGAAGATAGATTTGAACACAAATTTGAAGACAGGCATGGCAGATTTGAAGACAGATTTGAAAAATTTTCTACAAGAAATACTTACCAATGGTGAAAAGGTAGTAAAGGAAACTCATGATGCGAACAAAAGAAATGTTAATCATGATTTCTTAGACTCTAATGTGGATCGAAAACCCACCATATTCCAAAAATCTATATGAAGAAGTTTGATGCAAGGATCCCGCAACATGGATATTACAAATGGAGCAATTTTTCGATCTCAATAATGTGCAAAACACACAAAAGGTACGTATTGCAACTTTATATTTGGAACCAAATCAATTTGTATGGTATCAATGGCTTTCCTCTCGTAAACAAATTATCACTTGGGCAATTTTTATAGAAGAATTGATAGCACATTATGAGGATACAAAAAGCAACACTTTTTTTAGCCAATTGATAAGTCTCAAACAAAAGGGTTCAATAATGGAGCACATTGAGGAGTTCCAAAAATTGAACATAAGGGTAAAAGATATTATAGAGGAGCATAGGATTGATGTGTTCATAGGGACTTTAAAGGATAATATCCAACATGATGTTTGCCTTTGGGAACCTGATTCATTAGAGAAGGCATTCAGGTTAGCAAGAAAAATGGAAAGCAAAATTATGGCAACTAGGAAGCATACCACTCACAACTATAAAGATGGAAGTGTGGTTGCTCCTAGTCTTCCACAACCTATAAGGTTGACACCACAACAATTGGAAGAAAAAGAGCAAAAGGGCTTTGTTACAGTTGTGATAGCAAATACACTAAAGGTCATAAGTGTGCTGAGAAGAAATTATTCTACATAGATTGTGAAGAGGAAGAAGAAAAGGAGCAAGAAAGGTCAAAAGAAGAGGATATACTCCAGGAACAAAGCCTAGATAAAGAAGAAATGAATCCGACCATATCTTGTAATGCATTGGCGGGAATTACCACTCCTCAAACCATCAAGATAGAAGGACAAATCAAGAAGAAAAAGGTAATAGTGTTGATTGATTCAGGAAGTACCCACAATTTTATTCATTGTAAGGTAGCAAAAGAATTGAATTGCTTCTTATATCCAGCACCAGAGTGTCAAGTGATGGTTGCAAATGGAGGAACAATAAATTGCTCAGTAAAGTGCCATAATATCAAGCTATCCATGGGAGAATATGTATTGACTAGCCCAATGCTTTCCATTCCAATGGGAGGTGCTGATGTTGTACTAGGAGTCCAATGGCTACAATCCTTGGGTACAATAGCTTTTAATTTTCAAGAACTTTTCATGAAATTTTCCGTGGAAGGAAAGGAAGTTGAATTAAGGGGTATTGCAGGGAAACCGGGAAAGATAATCAGCTCTAATGGTATGACAAAGCTTCTAAAAAGGGAACAAAGGGTGTAATTGCACAATTATGTTCGCTAGATGTTTCCACATTGGAATCATCTATTTCTCCAGATCTCCAAAAAGTCTTGGACAATCATTCCAAGGTATTTGAGACTCCCAAAGGTCTCCCACCTATTCGTGATCATGATCATGCTATTCATTTGATTCCAGGAAGTGTTCCTCCAAACATCAGGCCGTACAGATATCCCTATGCCCAAAAGAGTGAAATTGAACGTATGGTTGCAGAAATGCTAGAGGCTGGTATAATTCAACCGAGTCAAAGTTCTTTCTCTACTCCAGTAGTATTGGTGCACAAGAAGGATGGATCATGGCGCATGTGTTCGGATTATAGGGAGCTCAACAAGCTCACTATTAAAGATAAGTTTCCCATTCCTGTCATTGATGAATTACTGGATGAATTGCATGGATCAATTTACTTCACCAAGTTGGATCTTCGTTCAGGATATCATCAAATCAGAATGAAGACTGAAGACATTCCGAAAACAGCATTTAGAACTCATGAGGGTCATTATGAATTTTTGGTCATGCCTTTTGGCCTTACCAATGCACCTTCAACATTTCAAGGTTTGATGAATTCCATTTTCAAACCATTCCTTAGAAAATTTGTGTTAGTATTTTTTGATGATATACTAATCTACAACAAGTCTTGGAAGGATCATGTTGAACATGTTGACAGGGTGCTACAACTATTGGAGGAGAAACAATTATATGCAAAAAGATCCAAATGTTTCTTTGGAGTACAAGAGGTGGAATATCTGGGTCATATTGTATCTCATGAAGGAGTTAAGGTAGACCCTAGCAAAATTAAAGCCATTAAGGAATGGAAAATCCCCACATCCATAAAGCATCTGCGAGGATTTCTCAGGTTGACAGGGTATTACAAGTTTGTTAAGAATTATGGGAGAATAGCAGCACCTCTAACAACATTATTGAAGAAAGATGCATTTTCATGGACTCTAGAAGCAACAAAGGCCTTCGAACATCTTAAAGAGGCAATGTGCCAAGCACCGATCTTAGCTACACCGGACTTCACAAAAACCTTTATTGTGGAATGTGATGCTTCAGGAAATGGAATTGGTGCTGTTTTAATGCAAGATGAAAGACCCATTGCTTTTGAAAGTCGTCCAATCAAGGGAAAGTTTTTACACAAAGCTATTTATGAGAAGGAAATGTTGGCAATACTCCATGCACTTAAGAAATGGCGACCCTACCTAATGGGAAGACACTTCAAGGTAAAAACGGATCATGATAGCCTTAAATACTTTTTAGAACAAAGATTATCCTCTGAAGAGCAACAAAAGTGGGTCACAAAGATGTTGGGTTATGACTTTGAAATCATCTACAAAAAAGGGAAGCAAAATGTGGTGGCAGATGCACTCTCAAGAAAGGATGAGGATGTGGAAGCATTTTTGTGCGCCATTTCTATTATCCAACCAGATTGGATAAACGAAGCAAGGGAGGAATGGAAGAATGACGAAGAAGTGTGGGCACTTATTCGAAAGTTACAACAAGATTCCAGTACGTCTGATACATTTAGCTGGCAAAATGATTCGTTATGGTACAAAGATCGCTTATACCTCTGTAAGAATTCCCAACTCAAACAAAAGATTCTTATGGAATTGCACACTTCTCCCTTAGGAGGGCACTCAGGATTTTTAAAAACTTACCACAGGGTTAAGAAGGAATTTTTTTGGGATGGCCTTAAATCAGATATTCAAAAATTTGTGGCGGAATGTTTGGTTTGCCAACAAAATAAAGTTGAAACAATTAAGACATCGGGTCTATTACAACCTTTATCCATTCCAAGCCAACGTTGGGAGGAGGTTTCAATGGATTTTATCACAGGTTTACCCAAGTCTGAGGGAAAGAGTGTCATCATGGTGGTAGTTGACAGACTTACCAAGTATGCACACTTTTGTGCATTATCACATCCATTTAAAGCCAGTACAGTTTCTACTGCATTTATGGAAACAATTCAAAAGCTACATGGAAACCCAAAGATTATTGTAAGTGACAGAGATCCCATTTTCACTGGAAATTTTTGGACATAATTATTTTCTTGTCTTGGTACTCAGTTAGCTCATAGCTCATCTTATCATCCTCAATCTGATGGGCAAACTGAGATAGTAAACAAATGTTTGGAAGGATATCTTCGTTGCTTTGTATCTGATAAACAAACACAATGGGTCAAATGGTTGCCTCTGGCTGAATGGTGGTATAACACTTCCTTCCATACAACAACAAAAATGACCCCATTTATGGCACTTTATGGATATCAGCCACCATCCATCACATCATATTTAAGAGAAAATTCTAAGGTTCAAGCAGTGGAACATCACATCGAACATCAACAACAAGTCCTCCAACTCTTAAAGGATAACCTCGTGTTGGCACAGAATAGAATGAAACAACAGGCAGATCAACATCGCAGTGAAAGAAGTTTTGATGTAGGTGATTGGGTATTCCTACGGCTACAACCATATAAGAAAATGTCCCTCAAGCAAGCTAAGAAGGATAATAAATTATCACCAAAGTATTATGGTCCATACAAGGTGTTGCAAAAGATTGGTACTATGGCATACAAATTGGAGCTTCCTGCAGCTTCTCGATTGCACCCAGTTTTCCATGTTTCATGTTTAAAGAAGGTTATAGGCGACAAGCTCCCAGTTCAAACAATATTGCCAGAACTTGACGAGGAAGGAAAAATTATATTGGAACCGGAAGCAGTCACAGAAACAAGAACTCAACAGCTACGAAATCGATCAATTTCAGAGTATCTTATCAAGTGGAAGAACTTATCCACTGAAGATTCCACATGGGAGGATGAGAATTTTATACAGAAGCATCCAGAACTACTCAAGCGTTGAGGACAACACTTTTTTGAAGGAGAGGGGCATGTTGGGTCCCTATAATACTAGTGATTACCCCATTACTATTGTAGTTGCATCCCTTATTAATATTGTTGTGCCCCTATTATCCCCATATTGTTATTACTGTGCCCCATAGAATCCCTCTATTGTTATTTTTGTGGCTTTATATTATTATTGTTAGGTCGGCTGGGTTATATTGTGACTCCTTAGACTCCTATATATAGAAAGGAGGTTTTGTCATTTGAATCATTGAAGAATTGTTCATTTATGTAATGTAAAGGAGGTTGCCCCCTCGAAGAGGCTAAATTCTAAGGCGTTGATCTATCTTTTCTATCTTTTCTTGAGCTGGCTTCTTAATAGATAAAATAGCCAAATTCCCTTGCAAATGTGTCTTCAGGAATGTACAGATTTCATTGCTAAAAAGGACACTTGCAGGACCATTGCTGTCCTAAATAATCCTTTCCCTGCTCAGCAGCAACACCTTATTACAAACCAACCCCAACCCCCACAAGGGGGCAATGAAATTTCACAACATCCTTCAATTGGTGAAGGACCATCTACCATTTACACCTTTGAAACGGTATATCTACAAACCAGAGCCAAATCTTATGGAGCTCCAGTCGCTCATGCAAAGGAACCCTCCTCAAGTCAAAACCCACCACCGCCTAACGATCTTCATATTGAAAGGTCGGTTGTTGATCTTGTGATTTGCCCCCCTAAAGGGGCACTTCATCGCACAACACACAATACATCTGCACGTGTTGCCCAAAAATTACAATATTGTAGAAGATTTGGTGCAAGCGTCCTCGGCTATATCGGTGCCTGAAGTATTACAAACCTGTCCAGCATAAAGGAAAGATCTTGTTTCGGCAATTGGTGGTATCAACCCTCGGGATTCCATGCTCGCAATTTTTGACATGGAAAAATATAAACCTCCCCTTTCACACCAGCTTGCATTTCAGATGCAAATATCTGCGTAATGTCGACTTCATGTTGCCTCACTTTGGGTTCTACAACCCTATCCCCACCGTTGAATTCCCTTAAAGCTTTCAACGGCCACACTTTCATCCCAAAAGGTTACCTAGCTAGCTACTCCATCACCTTGAACAGGAAAATGGTAACGGTGGACGTCAAAGTCATAGATAGAAAGCTCGACTATAATCTCTTGTTGGGTCGCAGTTGGACTTATGCCATGACTGCCATTGTGCCTACTATCTTTTGCATCATCATATTTCCATTAGATGGAAAGATAGTCACAGTGGACCAGTTGTCCTTTTTCACCCCTTATTATTCCCCGTTACATAGTGGCTTAGTACCCTTGGTGGTGTACCTGACTCTTACCTCAGTATTGGTACCGGTCTATTGAAGGGATCTTTCTTGATGGGTTGTTTCCCTCTTCTACCACCCGTGATTCCAAAATATGGTTTCATCCATTCCTCATTAATTGACGGATCCTTGGATCCTATCAGACCCTTCAGACATTGACACTTATGGAGAACAAATGCCATTGTCACCAGATGAATTGGCCTACTGGGCCATTCAATCTATATCTGAATCTCGGTCACTTTGGTCACGACCAATGGTACCACCTCCCCTCCCATAACTTCTCTTTCTTTCGATGCCCTCAATCAAGTCTTACCTACATATGAAGCTATTAGAGAGATCATGTGTTTAAAAGAGTGACCTTGGGAGGAATCTCAGCATCGTGTTTTGATATTTGATTCGGACACGAAGCCTCTTCAAATCCTATCACCTGAAATCATTTCCTCACATTATACGACTGTCCAAACTTTGGACTTGGAGGGAAACATGGGCAATATTTCAAAGACATTTTTCATTGATATTTCTGTCAAGACAGACATCGGGGAAAATATATAGATTGGAGCCAAATGCAATCTTGAGGAAATTACGAGCTTCACCTACCCTTTTAAGGATTTCCACGATGTTTTCCCTTGGTCTTATGAGGAAATGCATGGCATAGACCCTTCTATTGTCAAGCATGAGATCAAGAAGTATTGAGCATTCTTTTTATTGTATTTTTTTGCTCGTTAATCCAAAAAATCCTCGAGTCTCCTTCTTTAGGCTCGTTAAACTAACATGAAGAAGACTGAGCATTTGTTTTATGGTATTTTTCTTGCTCGTTAATCTAAAATACCTCGAGTCTCCTTCTTTGGGCTCGTTAAACTACTACAAAGAAGATATGAGTGCTTTCTTTTATGGGATGTTTTCTCGCTCTAAAAACTGAAAAATCCCCAAGTTTTTCATCGTCAGGCTCGTTAAACACTTATGATGACAGTCTGAGAAACTCTTTTTCCCTCTTTTTCTAGCTCACTAAACTGAAAAAGATCGACTGAGCATTCTCTTTTGGGACTTTTTTCTCACTCATAAAATTGAAAAAACATCGAGTTCCTTCTTCAAACTCGTTAAAAACTTATGAAGAAGCTTCAAGCATTCTTTTCAGGAACTTTTCTCGCTCGTTAAATTGAAAAAACCGTGAGTTTTCATCATTGGGCTCATTAAACATTTACGACAAAGATATGAGCGCTTTCTTTTTTGGGACTATTTCTTGCTCTTAAATTGAAAAATACCCAAGTTTTTCCCTTCTTCGAGCTCGTTAAATCTATGAAGAAGGAATGAGCAGTTCTTTTATCTCTTTTTCCTCACTCACTAAAATGAGAGAGATACCTTGAGTTTTCCTCATTTGACTCATTAAAATTTGATGAAGGTATTGAGTTTGTCATCACGCAACTCATTAAAAGTTCATGACGAATATCGAGTTTAATCTGTCTCCTCGTACTCGTAACAAAACGAGGAAAACATCTATTGAGAATATGTTTCTCTTTATCCAGATTCAGTAGATTAACTTACGGAAAAGGAACTGTTTCGGGTATACTATTAAACCTTTGTTGCACCTGGTTAAAAACTATGACAAAGGGACCACCTTGGAGTCATTCTTTACGATCTTTTCAGACTCTCAAAATATGAAAATACCACCGAGTTGTCTCGTCTGGACTCATTAAATTACATAGATGGGGAATAGAGTCACTCTTTTTACGATCCTCTTCAAACTCTTAAAACATGAAAAGATCGATGAGTTTGCCCGTCTGGACTCATTAAACTTATCAGATAGGGCATAGTGTCGCTCTTTTTACGGTCCTTTTCATACTCTTAAAACATGAAAATATCGATGATTTTACCCATCTAGACTCACTAAACTAATCAGATGGGGAATCTGGACAATACAATTGCATTATGTTTCGTATTTTGAAAGAGTTTTTTGGCAACAGTTACTCCCTTGAACATGGCACTCCCTTAGATAAACCTTCCTTGTGATTGCCTCTCAATATGAATCTTACCATCCTATGAGTTTAGCCTATATACCCTGATGTTCTTGAATCTCTGCATCCGAACACTCTTTGGTGTTCATGAGTCTAGTGTTGCATGGTTAAAACCGTTGTCATGCCTTTTATTGTTCAAGTTAAAACCTTTATCTTTTGTTTCCTCCATCAAACCATCAAGCATATCCTACCATCATGCCCTCTGTCACTTCGACCCAATGCTCAAAAGATTCCTCAAAAAGCAATCATTCTTGTCATGTTTCGTGTCGATTGATGTAGGACAACTTATTGCCTACCTTTCAACAAGTCTCTTCCTACTGACTTCAACTCTCTATCTAGGAAAAAGACCCCGAAACACTTCAGTGCCTCGGTACCTGCCGACATCAGTGGCAGGTCACCTTGTGTTTGATGAGGGGTTTTCATTATTGGCTCTTGGTTAAACAATTCTATGAGTGGTCGATGAAAAAAACATTTTTCACACTCACTAGATTGTACAATGCATCTTAGAGACCATCACCATTATCGGTGGCCATCCTCACGTCTGTTAACAGTCTTCATTATTGACTCGTAATTAGATTATTTTGTGCATCTTCAACATCAATGCCTATATTCACATGTATCGATCTATGCTGTTCAGTGAAGCAGAAATCAAGACCTTTGGGTAGAGGCTTGCATCACTCAACCTTGTTTCCTCTCCCAAGTGGCGGTTATTGTTTTTTTGAGACATCTTATTAGAATGATCCTATTATGACATAGGTTCCACATTGTGCTTATCGGTGGCCAGCATCATCATATCTCTTTTTTGAGAAAATCACTCTGACATAGCTACTGAGGGTGGGAATGCCTGACTCAGGACATGATTTTGGTTGTTTTATATATATGTGTTGTATCAGGTTTCTCGTACTGCTTGAAGCTCCGATCCTCTCTCTCTTTTCTCCAAAGAAAAGGACAGTTAAATATAAATTATTTTTGGCATCGTCACAGCCTCTAATCTCACACTTTATGGGGCATCTGTTATGTAGGAAAATGACCTCCTCATCGACTCTGAGGATAAAAACATGATGACTGAAGGATTGACTGAGTTCGCAGGCCCATTTCTCAAGCTAACAATGTATAAACATTATCAACCTGCTTTATAAAGCTTCTTAGCAAGCCTAAGGGTGCATTAGTGCCTAGGGTAACTCTACTTGTTACCTCGAGAAGAGCATTAGTGACCGTACATCAGTTTCTATGGGTCAAAGGAGTGAATTGATTGAGAAAATATCCCTAGATTCTCTCCTATGTTAGCTCATAAAAGAAGGGAAACATCAGAACTTGACCTGTTTGGGGGAATTACTAATTCCTAATGGAGTATGCAAATGGGAAAGATCTCAAAGTCATGGAAACATCATTGCTTTTGCCTAATGGAACTCATGAAGGACTTGGCAACCCTAACCTCACATGCTATATTTGCAAGGCTAGGGTCATTGTGAAAGAGGTCGAACCATTTGAAAGGATTGTTGATTTGACTGTCGAGCAGAGTCTCAGACTAAGGCATCAGAAGAGGTTAAGAAGAGAGAGAGATAGGGGCTGGAGGGGTAAGGGAAGGTTGATGCAACTGATGGTTGTAATCACTCTTTCTACATCAATATAGAACTGCAATTGTGTTGTCCACTCCAAGATGTTGATAGTATGACTTGTTTGTATGTTTATTCAATATCATTAGCATGAGTGGCTTATTTATATGCAACAAGATATCTTTATATGTTCATGCATTGTTTATCAAGTTTTTATGCTATGATATTATGCTTGTCTTTACTATGTGCAGGTTTTGATCTAGAGCCGGCTCAGGGATGTTTTTCCTAGCTGCATTGCGCTCTCCAGTAACACCACACTAAGACTTGAGGTAATAATTCCTTCTTGCTTTTATATTCATTTTTTAAACATAGATATGCATGTATCTTTGTGATAGCTACAACTAATCTGACTGTCTGCCGAGGATCCTGGGAAGATCCTTGAGGGTTTTCTACATCACCAAACACCTGTGCATTAATCCCTATAGTAAGTAGTCTTTGATAGAACACTCTCATCCTACGATAATCATTTATAAACCATAATTTTCTAGTAAACCAACTAAAATATAGGAACCCATTGAGATTATGGATACTACTCCTTCATTCCCTAGGAGATTAGCCATAGTAAAATCACTTGTATTTCCTAACTTTGATCTCTTAGGGAAATTACAAAAGTTATGTTGGCATTATGATTCAAGTGTTGTCCTTGATGGCAACTCACTCAGAGGATGGTACAGGTGCTCAGAGGTTGGTACAGGTGATTGCAACTTAATCAGAAGACAGATCTTAGTACAGCATGCCAAGGAAGTTCATATACGCATGTTCGTTAAGCCCAAGTCGCGTGTACACGCAAGTTGGTTTCAGAAAAAGCGCGTGTATGTGGAAAAGTATCTTTGGTCCATGGTGGTTAGTCCTTGGAAGTTGTGCCTATGATTTCGGACCATTGTGTCTCGACGGGCGTGTCGATCCCTAGTTTTGAAGTTGATGGTATTGTGTTACTATGGTTTTGGCTCTTGGTATTGAACTAGGCCTAAGACTATATAAGGAGAAGAAGATCATTAGGCAAGATCATCTTTCGACAAGGCTTGAATATCTAAGAGAGAAAGAGATCTGATATGCAGGTTCTGGGTTGCTTGATCTAAGCCAAGGAGAGATCACATCGGTTGATGGAAGACTAGATCTAAGGATAGATCGGGATCTAATGGTTTGAAATGCACTATCATGATATGTTTGATTATGCGTATTTCTAGATCTGCATATCGTCGCAATGTTACGTTTTGGATCTAACTAATGTCTGGTACAGCTGCAAATTGAGAAAGTTTATTTTTAGATCTGTACGCAGGTTGGCTTCGGTAAAAGCGCGTGTATACGCGGGTTTTGCTCATTGAAGTAGCGTATATCTTTTGAAGCTTGATTTTGGGTTTACAGTGGGGTCTGACTGTTATTGCAGAGTTCTGTAGTCTGCTCTGTGTTCTGGTAACTGGTGATTGACAGGGTTCAGTGGTTCAGTGATTCAAAGTTTGGTTGTTTTATGCTTCAATGATCTGTTGTGGAAATTGAATGATTTGTGGTCTTCAGATTGTAATGTTGTGCTTCAGGAATATCCAAGTCTGAAAATGTATGAAAAGTGATATCTGAAAGAAGGAAGATTGTAGGTCAGCACCTACGTACTAGTATCTTGGCTAGTACAAGAGCAAAGGGGGTTGGAGCTCCCTTCCAAGGAAGTTTGGAGAACGAGAGAAGGTTGTAGCCTTCTGCAGGTTGTAGCCTGCGTACTGGTATAAGGCTGCACCAGTACAAAAGATTGTAAACTGAAGTTTCATATTAAAGAAAGATAGAGACAACTTGCAGCAGGTGGTTTTCACCCACATTGGGTTTCCACCTTATATCTTGGTGTTCATGTGTGTGGCTTTTTATCTGTTCTGTTATACTGCACATGTTTACTGTTAATGTGGTGAATAATGTCCTGATGCACTTAATTGAAGAATAAGCTAACTAAATTGTGAGTTTTCTTCTTATACGCTGTTTTACTTCGTCACAGTAGCGTGTACACGCTGGTTCACTTAACTGAAGTAGCGTATATGTTTCTGAGCATTTAAAAAGGTTGATTAATCTGATAATACTGATTCACCCCCCCTCTCAGTATTATTTCCAACAATTGGTATCAGAGCAGGTCCTTCAGAGAAGCTTGATCGCTTGAAGGAAGATCATTCATCATGAGCAACTACGAGAAAGAAGCATCAATCAGGCCACCGGTTTTTGATGGAACAAATTTCAATTATTGGAAGGTAAGAGTTACTGCATATCTTCAATCTCTTGGTACAGAAGTTTGGGACATTGTAGAAACAGGCTATGCTTTTCCTTCAGCTACTCCTACAGATCCAGCTGAGAAAAAGGCATATGAAACAAATGCAAAAGCAGTCAGTACTCTATTAGGAAGTATATCTCAAACAGAATTCATGAAGGTCATGCACTTCAAATCAGCAAAAGAGATATGGGACAAAATGATCACTAGCTATGAAGGAGATGAACAGGTAAAGCAAGCTAAACTTCAAACTCTCAGGATTCAATATGAGACCCTCAAGATGTATAATGATGAAAGTGTGGCTAATTATTTTCTTCGGGTAGATGAGATTGTTAATTGTATGAAAAATTTGGGTGAAGAAATAAAAGAGACTATAGTAGTTCAAAAGATTCTAAGATCATTATCCCCCAAGTTTGAATCCAAAGTATCTGCAATAGAAGAAAAGGAAAATCTCAAAGTTCTCACTATGTCTCAGCTACATGGAATTCTAACTGCTTATGAAATGAGAAAGGGAGGTCCATCAGACAGAAGGGAAGCTGCTTTTAAGGCATCAAGAAAAGAAGATTACTATGAAGCAAGCCATGTTCCAGAAGAAGAGGAAGAAGAATCAAATTTTGTCAGAAATCTTCAAAGGGGTGCTGGAAGGTTCAGAGGTAAGCTACCTTTCAAATGCTTTGCTTGTGGAAGAGTAGGTCATTATGCTGCAAAATGTCCTAATAAGGATAAAGGAAAAGAACCTGCTAGATGGAATAAGAAACAAAGTGCAAATAAGAAAAGCTACTACACCCATGAAGATAGTGATGGCTTATCAAGCAAAAGAACAATGAAGATAATCAGGTAAAGCAGGGACGAATTACAAACAGAAACTATCAGGGACAATCCTTCTTAAGGGTGAACAAAAGCTACAACCAACCACAGGTAAAATCTTCTCAGTTTGGCACAAGAATAGATGAAAATAGAAATTACAATCAGTTGGCTGGTAGATTCAATAACCGCAGAAGCTTCTTCAATGGACAATGCTTTTCTTGCCATAACTTTGGTCACAAAGCAGCTCAATGTGTTGCATATAAAACAATCATGACTAGGGAAGCTCAAAAACAAAGAAGTATGACAGGGATTACAAAGAGGACCTATAACAACTTTTCGGTTCTTGAAAATGAAGTTGAATGTTCTATTTGCAATAATTTTGGTCATAAAGAATCTGAATGCAGGAGCAGGTTTCAGGAGAAAAAGGAACAAGCCACGAGCACCAAAAAATGGAGAATAAAAGAACCTCAGACAGAAAGATGTGGGATAGCGTTTTATGCAGAAGGACAGGAAAATCTATGGTACATTGACAGTGGATGTTCGAAACATATGACAGGTGATAAAGAAAAACTTGAATCTTATTCTACTTTAGAAAAGGGAAAGAAAGTTTCTTTTGGAAATGATACTCCTGCAACTATAAAAGGAAAAGGTATTGCTCCTTTGAAAGAAAAGGTCAAGCTGGAAATGTTTTGTATGTTGATGGATTGAAGCATAATCTTCTAAGTGTCAGTCAGATGTGTGATCAAAAAACCGAGGTTATTTTCAGATCGAATGGATGTCTTGTTCGTGATCTTGATACAGGTAAAACAGTTCTCAAAGGCAAAAGAACTCCAAATAATCTGTACATATTTGAAGAAGGACAACAACAATGCTATCTTAGCAAGGATGAAGAGCACTGGTTATGGCATCGAAGGTTGGGACATCTAAGCTTCTCACAAATAAGAAAAGCATGCAAATATCAGGCAGTTCGCGATCTTCCAGATATCAAAATTCCAGACAACACTATATGCAAATCTTGTCAGTTTGGAAAGCAAACCAGAACTAACTTTCCAGAAAAGGAAGGATCAGCTAGCTTGCCTCTTGAGCTAGTCCATACAGATGTATGTGGTCCATTTAGGAAAAGGACACCTCGAGGAGAAGAATATCTGATATTATTCATTGATGATTTCTCAAGGTTTGTTTGGTTAGGGCTTATGAAGCACAAAGATGAAGCATTCGAAAAATTCAAATCCTTCAAAGCATTGGCTGAAAATGAATCAGGACACAAAATTAAGTGCCTCAGATCTGACAGAGGTGGGGAGTTCACATCAAATGAATTTTTCGATTTCTGCGATGAACATGGGATAAGAAGAGAATTCTCTACAGCTAGAACTCCTCAGCAAAATGGGGTTGTGGAAAGAATGAACAGAACTATCCAACAAATGGCTCGTGCTATGCTCGATGAATCAGGTACTCCTGCAACCTTCTGGGGTGAAGCTGCACATGCTGCTGTTATCATTCTTAACAAAACAAATGTCCGAGTAAACAGCACTCAAACACCTCATGAGCTTTGGAGTGGTAAAACTCCTTCCGTGAAGCATTTCAAAATCTTTGGGAGCAAATGTTATATTAAGAATACTGATGAGCAACTTGGCAAACTTGAACCTAGAGCAGATGAGGGCATTCTTCTTGGTTATTCTCCACATAGCAAAGCATACAAGTGCTACAATAAAAGACTTGGCAGAATTGTTGACAGTATTGATATAGTGGTTGATGAGAAGGGATATATTCCTAGGCAAGTTCATCATGAAGACATTGAAGAAGATGAAGGTTACTCTCAAAGGCGAAATGATGAAGAAGAAGAACCTCAAGAAGAAGAAGAATCTCAAGAAGAACCAGAGGAGCAGACAAGAATAGAAGAGAAGACTCCATCCAGATATGTCCAAAAGAATCATCCAGAAACTCAGATTGTGGGGCAGAAAGAAGCAGGAGTACAAACAAGAAGGACACTTGCAGAAGCTTCAAGCTACTTGGCTCTACTCTCCTCCATTGAACCACAAAATGTGAAAGAAGCATGCAAAGATGAATGTTGGGTCAAAGCAATGGATGAAGAACTTGAGCAAATCGAAAGGAACAACACTTGGGAATTAGTTCCTAGACCAAAAGATAAGAATGTAATAGGAACAAAATGGGTCTTCAAGAATAAGTTAAATGAAAATGGAGAAGTAATTAGAAACAAGGCCAGACTTGTTTGTAAAGGGTATGCACAGCAAGAAGGAATAGATTTTGAAGAGACCTTTGCTCCTGTGGCAAGACTAGAGGCCATCCGAATGTTCCTTGCTCTCTCAAGCTTTCAAAACTTCAAGGTATTTCAAATGGACGTGAAATCAGCCTTCCTGAATGGAGACTTAGAAGAAGAAGTATATATTGAGCAGCCAGATGGGTTCATTCTTGGAAATGATCCAAACCTTGTATGCAGATTGAAAAAGGCACTCTATGGGCTCAAACAAGCTCCAAGGGCTTGGTACTATCGGTTGGACAAATATCTTCACCAACAAGGCTTTTCAAAAGGATCAGCAGATAGCAATCTCTATATAAAAGTTGAAAATAACAAATTGCTAATTCTTGTTGTTTATGTAGATGATATTATTTTTGGCAGCAATGAAGAGACTATGAGTCAAAACTTTGCCTTGGTTATGCAGAAAGAATTCGAAATGTCACTTCTTGGAGAATTGACATATTTTCTTGGATTGCAAATCCAACAAAATGAAGGAGGTATCTTCTTGTCTCAAACCAAATACCTCAAGCAGATCTTGAAGAAGTATGGCATGGAAGAGTCAAAGCCAGTATGTACACCCATGGTTACAGGATGCAGCCTCAGTGCAAATGATGAATCAGCAGCAGTCCACCAACCCACTTATAGATCCATGATTGGGAGTTTGCTTTATTTGACAGGTACTCGACCAGATATTACACATGCAGTAGGAATGGTTGGAAGATTTCAAGCCAACCCAAAGGAAACTCATCTTCAGGCAGTCAAAAGAATCTTCAAATATCTTCAAGGGACCCAAAACTATGGCTTATGGTATCCTAGAAATACAGATCTCACTCTTCATGCTTACACAGATGCAGATTGGGCTGGAAGTGTGGATGATAGGAAAAGCACAAGTGGAGGTGCTTTCTTCATGGGTTCCAGATTAGTATCTTGGTTCAGCAAGAAACAAAGTTCGATTGCCTTATCTACAGCTGAAGCAGAATATGTGGCTGCAGCATCTTGTTGCACACAACTTCTTTGGATGATGCAGACCTTGCAGGACTTTCAAATCACTTGCACTCCACCTGTCTCTATCTTATGTGATAATACAAGTGCAATCAGCATTTCAAAGAATCCTGTCATGCACTCAAAGACCAAGCACATACCAATCAAGTACCATTTTCTTCGGGAACAAGTGCTTGAGCAGAAGGTCAAGTTGGAGTATGTTCCTTCTAAGGAGCAAGTTGCTGATATTCTCACAAAACCACTGCCCAGGGAAACTTTTGAATATCTCAGACAAAAGCTGGGAGTAGTTGATGCTTCATCCTGTTGTTGAAGTTTGTTTGTTCTACAGAAAAGTTGGTATACGCAGGTTACGGAAGGGATATGAGCGTATACACGCGGATTAATGCTAGGCAAGTCGCGTGTATACTGGACGCTTGTTGCAGAAAGAATATCCGCGTACATACGCTGTTTTATACAGGATAAAACGCGTATATGAAGTTCTGAACAGCAAGGGAAAACTCTGAAGTTCTGAACAACAATAGGAATGTCAGAATTCTTCAGGCACAGTTTCAGGGAGTGCAACAGGCACAGGTTCAGGGGGAGCAGCTCAAAAGTCTCATAAAGCATTGTTGGCATTCAGATGTTTTGGTTGTTGGTTTCAGGAGAAGGAGCTCAGAAAGAAATTCTGGTTGCTGATCTAACAAGATGTTTATCAGATGCTGCTGGTGCCTTTCCTAAGTCTTGGTCTAGATCTGTTGTCTCTATGTCATGTATCTCTCTTGTCATATCTCTTTTATGGTGTCAAGGTCATGTAACGGCCTTTGTTGGTTTCCCCACTATGCCTGGGATGAATGCTGTAATATAATTGGTTGTTTCTGTTATGTCCCCTCTTGGTAGGGAGTATGGATGTATGTATTGAGTCTTTTGGTGATAGGAAGGTCCCTTATGGTGTATAAGTCTTGGTTCTTGTTGAAGAACATCTTTTGCAGATCTGGCCTTCGGTCAGGGGGAGCACAAGTCAGCACAGCCAAACAGAGATATCAGCATGTCCTCAGGGGGAGCACAGCCCTTTGCCCTTGATGTCAAAGGGGGAGAGTGACTTGGTGTGATGGTTGCCATCAAGTCCAAAGGGGGAGATTGTTGGCATTATGATTCAAGTGTTGTCCTTGATGGCAACTCACTCAGAGGATGGTACAGGTGCTCAAAGGTTGGTACAGGTGATGGCAACTTAATCAGAAGACAGATCTTAGTACAGCATGCCAAGGAAGTTCATATACGCATGTTCGTTAAGCCCAAGTCGCGTGTACACGCAAGTTGGTTTCCGAAAAAGCGCGTGTATGTGGAAAAGTATCTTTGGTCCATGGTGGTTAGTCCTTGGAAGTTGTGCCTATGATTTCGGACCATTGTGTCTCGACGGGCGTGTCGATCCCTAGTTTTGAAGTTGATGGTATTGTGTTACTATGGTTTTGGCTCTTGGTATTGAACTAGGCCTAAGACTATATAAGGAGAAGAAGATCATTAGGCAAGATCATCTTTCGACAAGGCTTGAATATCTAAGAGAGAAAGAGATCTGATATGCAGGTTCTGGGTTGCTTGATCTAAGCCAAGGAGAGATCACATCGGTTGATGGAAGACTAGATCTAAGGATAGATCGGGATCTAATGGTTTGAAATGCACTATCATGATATGGTTGATTATGCGTATTTCTAGATCTGCATATCGTCGCAATGTTACGTTTTGGATCTAACTAATGTCTGGTACAACTGCAAATTGAGAAAGTTTATTTTTAGATCTGTACGCAGGTTGGCTTCGGTAAAAGCGCGTGTATACGCGGGTTTTGCTCATTGAAGTAGCGTATATCTTTTGAAGCTTGATTTTGGGTTTACAGTGGGGTCTGACTGTTATTGCAGAGTTCTGTAGTCTGCTCTGTGTTCTGGTAACTGGTGATTGACAGGGTTCAGTGGTTCAGTGATTCAAAGTTTGGTTGTTTTATGCTTCAATGATCTGTTGTGGAAATTGAATGATTTGTGGTCTTCAGATTGTAATGTTGTGCTTCAGGAATATCCAAGTCTGAAAATGTATGAAAAGTGATATCTGAAAGAAGGAAGATTGTAGGTCAGCACCTACGTACTAGTATCTTGGCTAGTACAAGAGCAAAGGGGGTTGGAGCTCCCTTCCAAGGAAGTTTGGAGAACGAGAGAAGGTTGTAGCCTTCTGCAGGTTGTAGCCTGCGTACTGGTATAAGGCTGCACCAGTACAAAAGATTGTAAACTGAAGTTTCATATTAAAGAAAGATAGAGACAACTTGCAGCAGGTGGTTTTCACCCACATTGGGTTTCCACCTTATATCTTGGTGTTCATGTGTGTGGCTTTTTATCTGTTCTGTTATACTGCACATGTTTACTGTTAATGTGGTGAATAATGTCCTGATGCACTTAATTGAAGAATAAGCTAACTAAATTGTGAGTTTTCTTCTTATACGCTGTTTTACTTCGTCACAGTAGCGTGTACACGCTGGTTCACTTAATTGAAGTAGCGTATATGTTTCTGAGCATTTAAAAAGGTTGATTAATCTGATAATACTGATTCACCCCCCCTCTCAGTATTATTTCCAACAAGTTATGTATCAAAATCCCTTTCCTACACGCTATTAGAGAAGTACCCATTTATGCTAAAATCATTAAATAATTATGTGTTAAGAAGCCTGGTAGGAAGCCAAAAGACTCTCCTACAGTCCATGTTTTAGGGAAACTCTTTGATCTCATCATGGGAAAAAAAATACCCATCAAATATGATGACCTTGGAAACCTTGTAGTCATTGTCCAAATTCAGGGATATAATTTCCTAAACAAATTAGTGGACTTGGGAGCGCCCATAAATATTATAACACTTGAAACTTATGGACTTCTTAGAATAACCAGATTTAAATCGACTCCAACTGTTTTGGAACTAGTTGACAGATCTATAGTAAAACCAGAGGGGACTTTAGATGATATCATTGTTTCTATAGATTCCTGGGAATACCCAGTGGATTTTTTGGTCTTCAATCCTAAAAAAAAATTAAAAGGACACCCTTTGATATTAGGAAGACCATGGTTTGCCATTGCAGACGCATACTTTGGGTGTAGAACCGGAAGTATGACAATCTTTAAAGGAATGACTATCCTGAACCTTAACTTATACCCTCCCGCTAGACCCAACATGTCAACTAATGATCTTAAATGTTCCCCACCCAAATATCAAGAAGTAAATTTACACTCTCCTCTTACTATCGACAAAGCTCTTATCTTTAAAATACAGACCAAGAAGGATATAATCAATGGGTTCATTAGTCAACCTTCCACCACTGGGAATCCAACTTGTCAAATGTTGAAAGTTTTACTTGATAATGAAGCCCTAGTAGATCTACTAGAGGACTTAAACACTGAACATATACCCACGCCTGCAGATCACAATAGAATTTCCATTGAAATTGAGCCTGACAAGGCCTTGAATATTAATGCCAATATTAATAATATTCAGTGTGAAAGACTGATTCAAATTCTTCAAAGATATAAACGGGATTTTGCCTACGAATATTTTGATATGAAGGGAATTGATCCACAACTATGCACACATCATATTTATATCGAGAAATATGCACGAGCTATTCGCCAGCCTCAATGAACACTAAATCCACACCTCAGAGACATAGTAAAACAAGAACTTCAAAAAATTCTTGATGTTAATTTCATATATCCTATTTCTGATAGTCAGTGGGTTTCACCACTAGTGGTAGTCCCTAAAAAGAATGGAAAATGATTTGTTCCAACTATAGAGAACTAATTAAATCTACGTAGAAGGATCATTTTCCCCTTCCATTTGTGGACCAAGTCCTTGACACTCTTTCTGGAAAGAAATATTTTTCTTTCCTGCATGGGTTCATTGGTTATAATCAAATCCAAATTTCCTCTGGAGACCAAGATAAAAATATGTTCACTTATCCGTGGGGAACATCTACATATAGAGTCTTACCATTGGAGTTGTGCAATGCACCAACCACTTTTCAAAGGGAAATTCTCAGTATTTTTCTGATTTAATTAATGAAGGAATTGAACTATATATGGATAATTTTGCCCCTTATGGTAATGATTCTGACCAAGCCTTGCATAATCTTGAGAAGGTTGTTGAATGATGTATAGCTATCAAGTTGTGCCTCACTCATGAAACATGTCCTTGGGACATTTTATTTCTACTACAGGAATTTAGGTAGACCCAACTAAGATCAAGGTGATTCTTAAACTCCCTACCCCTTGAACACAGACAGAGGTACGTATTTTCCTTTTTTATGTTCATTATTATCGTCTTTTTATAGCAAAATTTTGAAAAATTGCAGCACCACTATATATATTAACTGGACATCTAGAATTTGAGTGGAATGCTAAATGTGACATTGCTTTTGCAGGTATGAAAATGTTTCACTGAACAACTCTTATGTTGCGAGGACCAAACTGGAATATACCATTCCAATATCCTCAGATGCATTAGATACAGCGATAGGAGAAGTCATTGGACTAGAAGGGGATAAAAAGCCTTATGCGATTTATTACACCCGCAAAAACCTTACGTCAGCTAATTTAAATTATGATGTGACAGAAAAATAAATTTTGGTTGTTGTTTATGCCATAAATGAATTTTGCCATTACATAACGGATATCTAGTTTTTCTTTACACTGATCATTATCCCATTTGTTATTTAGCTAACAAACCTGTTACCAATGGTAGAATAAATTGCTAGTTACTATTATTGTAGGAGTTTGATATTACTATAAAGGATCATCCAGGAAAAGAAAACCTTGTTGAAGACTTCTTGTCAAGAGTTATAGCTATAGTCAATTCTTCCCTCGTTGACTCGAACCAATTCCCAGATGAACATTTGTTTTCTTTAACTATCAAAACACCCTGGTACACTAATGTTGTGAATTATTTGGCAGCTGGGAAATTACCATCACACTTGTCATTCTAGGAAAATAATCAGATCATCCAACGCATCACACACTTTTCATGGATGGATGGTTACCTTTTTCATAAAGGGGTTGATCTTCAAATTCGAAGATGTGTTAGAGAAGATGAAATTTATGATATCCTCAGGGCTTGTCATGATGAGCCCTATGAAGGACATTTTGTTGACTCAAGAAATGGACACAAGGTACTACAGATGGGTTATTTTTTCCCACAATATTTAAGGATGTAAATAAATATTTTCAGAGTTGTGATAGTTGCCAAAGGATGGATCATCCCATTTAGGCTAACGAAATTCCCCTCCAACCACAAATTATATTGGAACCATTTGAAAGATTGGTAATGAAATTTGTAGGTCCCTTTAATCTACCTTCAAATCAAAAAGAACATATTCTAGTTTGTACAGATTATGTAACTAAATTGGTGGAACTAGTAGCACTCCCAAGGAACACAGAAGAAGAAGTCATTAATTTTATGTTCAAATTATTTGTTTGATATGGGCTACCTTGGGAGCTTGTAACAAATGGGGGATCGCAGTTCACTGCTCATAAAATTTCAGTCACGCTGCAAAATTACCATATTAAACACAAAATCACTTCTCCTTACCATTCACAAGCAAATGGGAAGGTGGAAAGCACCAATAAAGTCTAAGAGCTTATTTTAACTAAAATAATATCTATAAATTGCCGAGATTGGGCTGCCAAGATTTCGGAAACCTTATGGACTTATAGGAAAACCTGGCGCAATACCACTGGCTATTCATCTTATCATCTTGTTTTTGGTAAGGAACCCATTTTTTTATTGATTTTGAAGTTAAGACTCTCAAAACTTCCATGGAAGTCAGATTGAATCTTACAGAAGCACAAAAACAATGCTTACAACAAATCAACCAACTATATAAAATACATCTTCTTTCTTTACAATGTACTACCATAATCTAGCAACATAGAGCTAAATGGAATGATTGGTTGATTGAAAAGAAAAACTTTCAGAAAGGGGATTGGGTGTTGTTATATGACTCCAGATTCCAAGACTTTCCAGGTAAACTTCAAACAAGGTGGCTTGGCCCTTACGAAATTACCGAGGTTTATGAAAATGGAATGGTATGCCTTACCACAATTGATAATTCTGGCATTTCGTTCCTTGCCAATGGGCATCGACTCTCTTTGTACCATCAACGACCTACTGGAGAATCTTTTCTTCACAAATTTATAATGAAGCCAATTTGCAGGTTGTAGCTAATCAGGGAAATATCCCCTTGGTCACAACTAGGTAAATGTTTCTTTGAAATATTCTTTATTTTATACATAATTTAAATAATTTTGTTTTGTTTTTTATGATAAATATGGAAAAATCATTGATATGTCAATCAAAAACATTTTTTCTTTAGTCTCGGTCATTGTTTCCTTAGTCACACTTGTTGTTTCCTTAGTCTCAGTCGTTGTTTCCTCAATCAAAGTCATTATTTCCTTAGTCTCAGTCACTATTTCATTAGTCACAGTTGTTATTTCCTTAGTCTTAGTTGTTGTTTCCTTAATCACAGTTGTTGTTTCCTTTATCACAGTTGTTGTTTCCTTAGTCACATCCATTGTTTCCTTTATCACAGTTGTTGTTTCCTTCATCTCAGCCATTGTTTCTTAACATGCGATTATCATTTCCCTAGCATATTAATGTTTCTATTTCTTTAGGGTAAGGAACATTTTTTTAGCCTTCCTTTCATATGATGGTGGAAAACTAACTTGTTTAATGGTTATCATTGGAGAATGATTTATGAGAAATCATTATCAGAATTCTGAAATTTTCATGATTTTTAATCCTTTTTGGTACTATGGAAAAATCATAAAAATTCTCATGATGCATTCCTCCCATCACCACTTAAGGAGCATTATTTCACTCCAATCTCTAAATATTATATGATCATAATTTTTTAGGAAAAAATTAGCAAGCTAAAAAGGAAATTATTATAATACCTTTTACACCATCCATATCTCTTAAGGAGTTGACATGCCACCCCATTTACTAATTAATCTACTAACATCAATAAAAATAATAATTTAACACAGGATAGGAGGTCTCATCATGAGCCGTCCTACCATGATCATAGGATCTAGTGGAGTGGTATTACCACTCATGTTTACCAAGCCAAGATAATGGCCTTTGGCCTTCAGTTCAAAGGACAAGAGGTATCATCACGATTCGTCTTGTTCACCTCGTTAGCTCTAGTGAATGGAATTGTTATTAACTAGTTACCATGTTGTAACAATGACCTTATGTAAATGCTTATATATATATATATATATATATATATATATATATATATATATATATATATATATATATATATATATATATATATATATATATATATATATATATATATATATATATATATATATATATATATATATATATATTTGTGTGTGTGTGTGTGTGTTTGTGTGTCTATGTGTGTGTGTGTAAACAAATTTTGGAACATCCTTAGTAAATGGGATAGTGGCGTCGCAAAGGGTTAGAAACGAAACCCTGTAGAGGCTATGGAGGAATGCTGGTAATAGAGGACATGCCTGTGGTATTGAAGTAAAATTAAAAATTACAATATAGCTTGGATATTTTGTTCCTTCAAAATTAATAAAGGAAAGATCATTAAATTTATTATGGACATTTATAAAATCCTCCTTGCAAGCGACAATGTTTGGTTTTCCATGATTATTTCATTATAATTATACATACTAGGAATACTTTTTCAGAAATTCAACATTCTAAATTAATCTCTTTTATTCTCTCTAATGATGTACTTGATGCAACTATTGTTTCCATCCATCTATTCTTTGTAGAAATATTTGCATGCCTTTATTTTGTCTGCACCCTCTGTGGATTATAATAATTCGAGTTATCATTACACCGCACGAGTCATAAATATTTCAATGATTTCCTCACATGTCACAGATACCCTCCACTTTCTATTTTTTCCTTTTGACGGTTACTCTGTTGCACTACATTAATACAACCTTATCTTCTAATAATGTCAAGTATCGTTTCCTATTAAAACCTAATTAATGGTTACATACGACCTTTAATTTTATTTCGGGGGGGGGGGGGGGGCAAGTTACCACTAACAAATGAATTGTTATCTAAATTTTCAAATACCATTGCATGACATGATCACTAAGCCTCTATACTTTGTGAAAAATTACTATTATCATACATTTTGAATTTTGTTGTTTCCAGCTGCAAAATTGCATCCTATTGAACAATTAACAATGGGTGGCCATTTGGTCCAATATGAACCTATTCAATTATAGGCTTCAGAACAGGTGCGCAACATCTTGATTCAAGATGGATGGATGGAATATTTTGAACGGTTACAGGGTTTCGATAATGAGGTAGCATTAGAATTCACAAGGAATTTAGACAATGGCACAACAATGGTGAGAAATAAACAGATACAAGTAAGTGAAGGTGCAATAGCAGAAGTAACAAGTCTTCTGACAGAAGGAGAAAAATGGTACAAGACACACACTTCTCTCCATAATGCGACCCTCTTATTTTTGAATATTGGTGAAGAATTTATTAGAAAAGGAAAGGGCTATAACCCTATTCATTACCAGAACCATGGAAATAAGTAGCAGGGATCATCCAGCGACATATTACCTGTGAAAGAAGGTATGATGTGTTGAGGGGATGTCATCTCAAACTTATGGCATCCTTGAGGTGAAAGGAAATTCTAAACCTTCACTACTTTCTCAATTCACTATTGCATGAGACCGCTACTAGGTTAATAAGTTCCAAAGACAAAATCTCGGTCGTCAGTCACCATGGAATTATTAAGTTAATAATCATAAGAAGTCTCAATCAAGTTCAGTAGACCTGGGAAGGGTTTCTTAGAAACCCTAGTGTTGGTCAAGCCATTCCTTTGGGTAATGGAACAGTCATTAGAGCATCTGTAAATGTTTCAGTTAGTGATGAGTGGCTTGAAAAAGTCAATGAGTAAAATTTAGACGAAATTCTAGTGATATAATATATTGTACATGTAACTACACAAACTGTAAAACCTCAAAAACTCAATAGAGCGGGGAAAAGAATGGCATTGGTTCTAGATTCACTACCTAAGGAAAGAAGGAGGTCAGCTAGACTTGTTAAGTAAGGTCAAAGTTCTTTGAACCCTCTTGAGTAGCTACTAGAAGAAAACTTGACTCAAGGTTTCTTCAATATAGAAGAGATGCAAAAGAAACCTTTGGAGAAAAATTAGTTCAAAATGTACCAGCTTTGGAACAGTTAGAGTAGGAAACAAAAATAACTCAAGCATTAGAAGGGGTAGAGATTTTACTTGAAACTATGAATTTTGGAGGAGTCATGACCACTTCATTAGAAGAACATTTAGCTCATTCTAAAAATCCTCTTGACCAGGGCAGGGGGCTTCACCTAATTCGATAGCTACAACCTCTCATATTAATTCTTCAGTTGTTGTTATTCTAGAATTGGATAATTAACATGAAGTTCTTTCATGCCAAGAGTGTTCTGGAGACTCCATTTCTACTAAACTAGATTCATCCTATCCAAAGGGAATGACTCCAGAGTATTTTGAATATTTAGTTGATGAAGGAAGAGATGATGGCACAAGATTTTCAGCTGAACCTCAAAATTATTTTCCTGATGAGGATTTCTTGAATTTTTGGACTAATGTGATGAAAATGGAAGTTGAAAACTCATTTACTGACTCATTTCCATTCTAACCTACTTAGGAAATTATTGTCGAAAATCCTGAGATAGTAGTTGTTGTTTCTTCTACTTTTACTCCAGCAGCCTTGGTTAGTAGTTATGATCAAATGTCCATGGGTGCCAGAGCTATGAGGAATAAAGGAAAAGGAAAATTACATGAGGAGATTGATAAATTTAAGAAAAAAAAAGAAAATGTGAAGGAAGGTGCAATAGCTAAACAATTGGTTGCATGGAAGTAAGCAGTTTCATAAAGGTCATGTGAAGAGACCAAGAAGAAAGAAGGAAACTCAGGAAATGGAAGTCGATACTAAGTGTGATGAGCACCAGTATTGTAGCAAGAATGTTGCAACTCCTGGGGCTAACAACTTTACTTCATCAACTTGGGGTTTGTAAAAACTTGGAGGTGACAATGTTGTATACACAAGTAGATGCAATGGATCCACTCTTTTTCACTACTAAGTTGGCGATAGACCATTATGGTTTCTCAAACCAGCCTTCTATTGATTCCGAAGAAGCTTGATTAGCAATGAGAAAAAAGGGAAATTTACATTAAATGAACTCTTGTCTACTCTATTAAAGAAAGGACTGAAATCAAATGCTTAAACACACCATTCATCTAACTAACTGCTAAGAGGCTTTTCTTCCAAAGAATTCTAAGTTAGCATGTGTGTAATCCTACTATCTTAGGCATGCAATTTGAAACATCCAAGCATTCTATTGTTGTGCATGTAAATGAACAAAATAACTTTTTTTCCTTTTTGTCTTTTTGTGTGAAAATGTGAATGCTAACTTCTCTTGGTGATGTGGTAGGTGGATTAGGATGATGGTGAATAGTCAAATTGCTTGGGAGGAAAGTAGGGGTCTTCTCCTATCTTCTTAGGTGTGTTTTCCACAATTCGGCCTCAAAACAAGCCACTACAGGTCAACCTACAGGATGTCCTAATGCCTCCTACAGGATGTCCTAATGCTCCTATAGGATCCCATGTATTCCTATAGGATATAGTCGAGAGCAAGAGGAGGGATTTGGAAGGTGGTGTAGGGATTAGGGAAGGTGAATGGTGGGAGAAATGAGGCAAGGGAGTGCCTAGGACTCCTTTAGAGCTCAAAACAGAGTTTGTGAGATGGTTGGATTTGCTCAACAAGCTTGGAGAAGTATTCTTATGGAATGATGAATTTGGTGAAGGGAATTAGTGGAAAAAGTGATAATCATAGATGTATGAAGCTAGGATGGGGTTGCTGGTCATGAAATCTCTGTTACTAATGAAACTCCTGCACTGCATCAATCACTAATATTTATCCATAAATCATGTCAAACAAGAAAGATTCAATTAACTAAAGAAAAACAGAATTTCACTATCTAGTTGCCTATTTCATGCATGGAAAAACTTGCAGAATAATGTGAAACCTTTAGGAGATCTAGTGCAAGGGTGAATATATCATAAATGGAACTTAAATCCTATTCTAAAAACTATTAAAATGCTGGCCTAAGTAACAGAAAACCCTAAATTCCATAAGAAATTATAATTCTATATTTTTGGGGCTGGATAGGAGTTCTTTCCTCAAACCATGGTCCCTGAAGGGAAGAGTGAGGTGAAAGCTACCTACTATTAGCTTTTTGATATTCCTTTATCTTCCTACGATAATGCTAAAGTAATGCATGAATGGAAGCAAACTAATTAAATCCACAAGGATTTGAAATGAAATGATGTTAAAGACAATTAAACCATTAATCTATGTAATCAACTAAGCATACAAATACAAGAAGAGGAGCCTTTGCTACTAGGGTTGGGGCCTAACCCAAGAGCTTTAGCCCTCTAAGTCAACTCAGTGTTGGATCAAGGAAATGTTCATTCTCATTATCAAATCAAAAAATTACATAACAATGTCTTCCACAAGTCTTGAACTCGAAAAATGCTTAGTGATTTTACATCAAAAAATCGAATCCTAATGAGGCTCTAGGCCTCCTTATTTATACCATTGAAGTCTCCAACGAATTCCTTAAATCTAGGGAGGCTCAACTCCCAAACTCAAGATGAACTAGCTCTTTAACTGTCACTGGCTCGGCTGCCTTTTGATCTTCATGACTCAGCTTCTTGCAACTCCGAGCTAGTGTGATTTGATGGAGGAATATTCGAATGAGTGAGGAGTAAATGAGGAGGATATATCTCCTACAATCTCTCCTCCTTGTCTCATTTGAGTTTTACCCTTAATTAGCCAAAATTTCCATGATTTTCTCTCAAAAACCTGCAATCAATGCACATTAGTCCACTAGGCATAACATATCACTTTTACTCATCTCATTAAGCAAAATATAATCAAAATATGTAAGGAATTATGAGAAGAGTTGATTTAAATAAGCTTGGAGGTGTATCAAGGTCCATATAGTTACCCAATGATGAGGCTCATCATCACCTGCTACTAAAAGTGTTGCTCATCCTCTAAGAAACTCAATTTATATCCATGTCTTTCATTGCTCTAGTGGCCTCCCTGACATCCCATGATTCTGTTGTAGTTTCCTCTTCCTGTGCATAGAATCTTGCCTTCCTCCCTATCTCCTCCCACTTCTTTCTTTCTTCCTCTTCCTTCCTTCCTTCCAACATTTCTAAGTGTAGTGGTGGACTCAGTATCAATCCAATCTAATTAAATTTGAGTCTTTGGAGAGCTTGCTTGTACATGGGTTTCTTGTTTAGTGCCTCTCTCATTCTCTCAGGAGAATGGTACTCTCTGATTTTCAAGCTGTAGGGAAAAGTGTTCCATATCCTTTGGCAAGCTTTCATGTTGTCATCCCTAACAACCTAAACATGTCCTCAAAGTTTATGACTACTTTCTCTTAGGCAGCAAGGTACCTAGGTGCAAGTTTGGGGTCATTTGGAAGCAGGTTGTGGGTGTTGATGACAACCATTGGATTTGATTTCTCAGCTCTTATGATGAGGGGTTTTGTCTCTTCTCTAGCCACTACCTTATTCATATCTGTAGCTCTTGCCTCCTGATGATTCATCCATGATGCCAAAGCCATCAATTGCGAGTCCCCTAGTTTTGAATTAGGGTCCCACACATTCAGATCTGTCAGGGCCAAGTTGTGTAGGTAAAACTCAGATATTTTAGCTCTATCCTCCAAGGTGCTTTGATCACTGATATCAATGAATTGTCTATAATATTAGAAGGGCATAATGGCTCTCTATGCTAAAGTCTTAATTTGGAACTGCAGCCACTCTTCCTTAAGATACAATGCATAAGACTTTGCTGGCATCCTGCACTAGATTGCCTCTAAGGATAAATTGGCCATAGATGCCAATTGAATTTCTCTCTCTTGTAATTGTCCCCTTAGCCATGCATTCTTTGCTTCCAACTAAGCTTTCATCATTGCCTCTCTGTCCCTTAGTGTTGGGTGCGGGATCCCCCAATGGAAATTTTGGGGCTTAAAGCCTAGATTTTTACCAAATCCGATGTAAAGACTCCACATTTTGTGGGCAAGGAGCACGAACTTGTAAATGAGTCATAGGGTTGTCCACCCTCATTTTTGTAAATGTGATGTCAACTTTAGAGATCCACCCATGGTCCATGCACCATGGGTTTGTATAAATAGAGCGAGGCTCTAAGTTTTAAATAACCAGAAAAAGGAATCAATGAATGAATGAAGGATGGAGAATTGAGTCTTATCTAAGTGTTGAGTTGAGTCTTTGGGTCATAGAGTAGGGGAAGGTTGTGCAGCTAAGTGCATAGAGTCCTAGTAGTCTGCAGTTGAGTGCGTGGACCCCTGCAAGTGAGTGCGTAGGGCGAGTTGAGTCTATAACCTTTGGAGAAGTAATAAAGAGAAGTTTTACATCATTTCTGTGTATCTTTTTCCTGTTTGTGCATTGAATGTATCAGATATAAATTGCATTTCTATTGTTTATATGATGCGCGAACTTATATGAATGTGTTGATAAAATGAATATAAGATAAAGTATCTGTTTACGCAAAGATAACTAACTGTTATAAGAAGATAAGTAAGATACGCGGTGTAACTTGGGGAAGTAGCATAGATCGCTGCTAGGGTAGCAGGAAATCACCTCAGCCCCTGGTGAGGGCGGCACGAAGGTGATTGTAACAGATCGTGAAGGTCTTGTAGGTCAGGTTAGTGTGCAAAGTGACTTGCGCGAAGCTATTCATAGTTGGACTAAATCGACCCTTAGACATCTCAAGGGTGCGGAAACTTGGTTCCAGCATCCCCCCATACTGCTTCGGGTGAGACCTCAGTCCGCACTCCGCGGGTTGTTGTCGAAAGGGCCAGTAGTACAAGGATTTGTTTGGCTAATTAACTATGAACTTGGGTCAGGCCCCCTGAAGCCAACAAATGGTTCCATTGCCAAGACCGAAATCTGCATAGAGATGTCCGATGTCGTATCATTGGAATCCAACTAAGAAGGAAATTGAAAGTTGGTTGGATAGGAGAATTCACGAGTTCATGGCACATGAGAACAGGAATCCTTGACTATTAAAGGAAGAGTGATTTGACTGCTACCTATACACAGAGATCCACGAAATATTCTTCGCATCTTTCCCTGCTGAGTTGTACGAGTGGATCATGAAGCTAGCAGATAGCCAAGGAAGGTGGAAGCTTGATAGTTCTATTGTGTGGACCCCAGAGTTGGTGCGCAGATTGGAAGTATCGAAAGATAAGATCATTCGCGTTGTTGATCAATGGCTCGATCAAATTGTAGGAGGATTCATTACTGAGTTTGTGGTAGATACTGCAGGCAGCTATAGCGAGGCAGAGCAATGCTTCCTCAAAGGACTGTGAGGTAAGTACGTAAAGTCTCTGAATACTTGGATTAAATGCTATTGTGTGAAAAGAGGGTTATGCAATTACCTTGATGTTTGGAGCTACGCGAAGTGGAAAAACCTATAGAAATGAAGGAATTGAGGGACCAAAGAATAGCCCTTTGATTTCACCTCCACGAGGGGACGAAGAAGAGCTCGCAAAGGTCTCTCTGCGAAATGCGATCCATTTAATAAGGCAAAGGAAAATCTGCTGCCAAGGGAGTATTAATGAACCAGATTTTGGGGGGAACGGTTGAATTTGAATTCAAAAGGTGCTATAAATTGCAAAGGGCTACCTGGAAAACAACACTTGGCCATTTGAGAATTGAGCTATTGTGCGCACAGGGATCTATGAACCCAGATCTATTTGATTTTTTGAAGTTGAGGGAATTGTTTGAGCACTTACCTAAGCCATTGAGAGATTTGTGGAACAACAGTATGACCACACCAGAGGAAGCCATGGATATTGGCGAAATGACCGCTAAAGAGGTCGCGCATGCCATGACAATAGGATATGCCCTTGAGAGCACCAAGATAGTTGTGAAAATCCCTAAATCACCGCACATGCTAAGACCCAAGAAAGATAAGCAACCCATGGTTCAGGTGCACGTGTCCCCTAGAAACCCGCTGCAAACTAAACTGACCATGGAAGAAAAGGGGAAAGCAGTTAATGTGGAAACCGATGAGGAGGAGGAAGACCTTGAGGAAATCCTGGTCAAAGAGGAGGAGGACAAAGAAATGGAGGAAGAAACCGAAGGTACAGACCCTTTGACCAGGCTACCAGCATATGTTCCTCTGTGAAAATGGAAAGCAATGGTACCTAAGGACCTAAATGAGAGCAAGAGCTCTCTGCAAACTCTGCTACTACCTGACGATATCATTTTCTAAGGAGCACACTTTAGACGAGTGCTGGGTCTAAAGTTTGAAGACTAGGATCTCGTGAACAAGGAGAAATTCCCACACTTGGCAACCTCACAGCTCAGGAGGCCAAAGAAAAACACAATGGCAGGAGTCATAGAGCTAGAGCCCAGTAACTATATTTGTAATCAGGCAGCTGCTTTTCCTGGTGCATGATGGGTGTTTGTGGCTAGAGGAGCCCATCCCCATCATGGACCACCTGATTCATAGAATTACCTGACTTCCTTGCAAAGGGGAGGACCCAGTAGACATTTCGGAGGGTAAGAGCAATGATTTGGCCATCACGGAGGCCATGAAGGAAAAATTCAAGCTGGAGAAAAAGAAGAGAGGGTACACGATCTCTAGTATCAACAATAAGGCAGTCAGAGTTGCCACCCAGATACTGGCTGGCAAGGTTATGTGGAAGTGTCGCGCGGATGAGGTGCCCGCGCCAGTGATAGCACTTGCTGCGCAATGCATAGAGGGGGTCTAGTTTAACTAGTCTGAGTACTTGTGCAAGGAGTTCCTGGAGAATTGTCGCGACACATAGGAATAGGGGAAGACCTTGCACTATGCATGGCTTCTACTATCCATAGTGCTAGTGGCTTGGGAATTGACTGAGGACAACCAATTCCCCACAATTGCTCGGGATCTTGTGGAGGTAGCGAATTATGCTTTGTTGTGGGCCACTAAAGACGCACAGAAGATCTGAGGCAGTAAGATATTATGGGTGTTCATGGAGATGAACATCAAGATGGGGATTAACCACAAGCCACAATTATCAACCACTATCTATAATAGTCTACAAAGCTTCACAGAGTTCAAGGCAGACTTCCACACGTGTATGTCAGGCATGCAAGGACCCCATGAAGAAGTGGAATGAGCTCCCATACCTGGCCACAGACGATGTCATATTCATCATACTTGAGTCGTGGCTGCCAGAGTGGCACGCTTCAGCCATATCCATGTTGGAAATGGAAAAGTTTGCTGAACAACAGAAGAAGGAGGAGGCAAAACTGCGGATGACATAGTTGGCAGAGAAAAGAAGAAAAGAAGCAGCAACAGAAAAGGCAAAGGAGGCACAGGATGTCGCAAAGATAGCAACAGAATAGCAGAAAGAAGCAGCTGAGCAACAACAGGCAGCATAGAAGGAGCGCGAAGGCCATAAGTCACCCTCGACTGAGGAAGAGCCTAAGAGAGAGGAAGGTGGAGAAAACCCAGAAACAACATCTACACAGTTGAAGCACCATCACCTAAGAGAGTAGGTGGGGCCACGAAAGAAGTCAAAAGCCTCTAAGACTTCTTTCAACCCAATCACCCTCACAGAAGGAGATCTCCATGATATAGGGGAGACGGTGCACGATGTCACCACGGAAGCCCTCCAGCAGTTCACGAAGGAGAATCAGATTGTGTTGGGGGCCCTCTGGGTACAAATAGAGGAGTTGTAGGTGTGCACTCCTCAAGCTGGTACTCTCTCGACCATCCTTGCAATAGTAATGGCCGCGGCTGAGGAAATGTTGTGCACCTACATGACCAAGACCATAGTGCTGCCAAAGGGGGCACTAGTTACAAAAAATGAGGCCGAGAGGCCTATGATCAATGTGTTGAAAGGAGTAGGGATCAACATGGTTGTGCTCCCTCGGGAGACACTCTATGTCCTGTAGGACAAAGTGACTACATAACTGCGGTCTGGGGAGGGCTACGCACTACAGGTGTTGAGCGAGTAGAAAATTAATATGGAACAACTAAGCCTGCAGCACGACGAGGTAGTGGTGCAGAACTAGCAGATGGTGCAAGTGTTTGAGGAGGCCTACCAGATGGTCCCTGCGTTAGACATTCCAATAGAGGCACCAACAGAGGCACGCATCCAGAGGTTAATAGCAGGGGTGCACGAAGTGCGAGAAGAGATGGCTAAGGTTCAGTTGGAGCTGAACCTTCAAATAGCAGAGCTGTGTTTGAAGGTGCATCCTTCAACTCCTCCAGAGGTGAGGGAACAACGCGTCAGCACCATTACATCAAGGATGAAGGAGATTAGTAGTGTAGTGAAGGACTGCACCAAAATGTTAGAAGAGTCATTTGAGTTCCTCACCACTCTACAAGAGGACCCAAACATACAACGCTTAGAAACTGAGGCCTGCGAATTGCAATAATAGTATGATGATATAAAAGGGACCGCGCAGACGGTGGCCCTTACACAAAGGCTCATGTGGATGCAACAGGGAAAAGCGCTTAAGGAGCAGGTAGACACGACACAACCCAAAGAAGTGGTTTTGAAGGCACGCATCCAACCTTGGATTGATGAGGCATTCGTCCTTACAGCCTCAATCAAATCCAAGCTCACACAGATGCAAGGAACGCAGGAGCAGATACAAGGAGTCAGTTCAGATACCGCAGTCTCTGAACAACACATGCAGGAGGTACAACACGTAGCTACTCAGTGCACTGCCGACCTTGCAGTGGTTCGAGCAGAGTTGGGAGATCTCTGCGTGAAGATATCTGCACCGACAAAGTGACTCGAGGGAGAGTCACGATGTTTTTGTTGGGGGCCTATTGGGCATGGGATCCCCCAAGGGAAGTTTTGGGGCTTAAAGCCTAGATTTTGACCAAATCCGATGTAAGGACTCCACGTTTTGTGGGCGTGGAGCACGAACTTGTAAATGAGTCATAAGGTTATCCGCCTTAATTCTTATAAATGTAATGTCAGCTTTAGAGATCCACCCATGGTTCGCGAACCATGGGATTGTATAAATAAAGTGAGCCTCTAAGTTGTAAATAACCGGAAAAAGGAATCAATGAATGAATGAAGGATGAATAATTGAGTCTTATCTAAGTGTCGAATCAAGTCTTTGGGTCGTAGAGTAGGAGAAGGCTCTGCAGCTGAGTGTGCAAAGGCCTAGTAGTCTGCAGCTGAGTGTGCGAACCTCTGTAGCTGAGTGCGCAGGGCGAGTCGAGTCTGTAACCTTTGGAGAAGTAATAAAGAGAAGTTTTACATCATTTATGTATATCATTTTCCTATTTTGTGCATTGAATGTATCGGTTATAAATTGCATTTCTATTGTTTATATGATGCGTAAACTTATATGAATGTGTTAATAAAGTGAATATAAGATAAAGTATCTGTTTACGCGAAGATAACTAATCGTTATAAGAAGATAAGTAAGATACACAGTGTAACTTGGGCAAGTAGCACAGATCGCTGCTAGGGCAACCCGAAATCACCACAGCCCCTGGTGAGGGCGGCGCAAAGGTGATTGTAACAGATCATGAAGGTTTCACAGGTCAGGTCAGTGCGCGAAGTGACCTATGCAAAGCTATTCACAGTTGGACTAAATCGACCCCTTAGACATCTCAAGGGTGCGGAAACTTGGTTCCAACACCCCCCCATACTTCTTCGGGTGAGACCTTAGTCTGCACTCCGTGGGCTATTGCCGAAATGGCCAATAGTACATGGATTTGTTTGGCTAATTAACTCCGAACCTGGGTCAAGCCCCCTCTAGCCAACACTTAGGTTGTTCATTTCTCTGCCCATCTCCTTTACTTTCTCCTCCATGTGGCCTATATCCTCCACTCCTTTAGATTTGGCAATTTGCATCCACCTATGTGTTCTTGCAATTTCTTTCTCAATCTTAAAGAATAAGTGGATGGAAAATTTATGTGTAATGACCCTACCCCCTTCAATGAACCTGTAGTAAGAGTCAAGGTTGGGTTGAGGACTAGGTTCCCTCAGTTTTGGATCCTCCTTCTTTGTTTCTTGTTGCATGATCCCTTCTTGGTCCATTTTCTAAGTTTCTTGTAGGTTTAGAAGAGTTTCTTGTAGGATGGCCTTTGCTTCTTGTAGGTCCTTTTGTGTCTCCTGTAGGGGACCTTTTCCTTTGGATGAGGCAGACCTGGTGATAGGCCTCCTAACATAAGTGATGGGAGATTTGGGAGAGGCTTGCCCTGATGATCCTTCTCCCTGATTTTTCTTAAGGGGAGCTACCTTTTCCTGCTGCTTTGGGGAGTCTTCAATGACAATAGGAACTTTGGTGGGTGTTTGAGGTTTTCCTTGCCTGATCCTTATACTTTTTCTTGTCCTAAAGTATAATGGGGTTTGTCTCTGTCTCTTCCCTTTTTGCTTGATAGGGGTACTTAGGGCAGTGAGGGTAGCTACTGCCTCTTTCTCAGTGGGTTCTAGAGATACCCTTGGTGATTCCCCCCTTTCTTTGCTTTGAATTCTAGACCTCTATTCTTCCTTTCCTTTTGTGTCCTCTTTTCCATTCTCCTTCTCATCCTTGTCTTTCTCTTCTTCTTCTTCCTCCAGTTCCTCACTCTGTTCATCAACTTCCTCTTTTGCATCTTCTTTTGTCTCTTCATCACCTTCCTCCTCCTTTTCTTCGTCTTCTTCCTCCTTTGTTTCCTCTTCATCCCTCTTTGTTTCCTCTTCATCCCTCTCACTAGCAGTGGGGCTTTTGTCATATTTAAGGGCTTTTATGTCTCCCTCTACCTGCATGTCTCTGAAAGTTTTCTAGGTAATAAGGAGTCTTATGTTTTGGAGGGCATCTTCCAAGATATGTTTAATTAGCCCATGGTGAGCTAACTCTTGATGTTTTCCTTCCTGTACCTTGATGCTCATATCTATTACTGATTGAACAAGAATGTAGGGTATGCTTAGACTATTTTTAGGAGGTGTGTCTGCTCCAAACCTCAGTTCTTAGAGAAGAATGAAATGGTATCCATATACCACACTGTACCTACCTTCATGTGATATATACTTAATGACGTGGTAGCTAATTTCAATCCAAGGATATGGTACACTTTCTCTTATGACCCCATTTTTGTCTTCCATTGCCTCCTCTCCTTCCAAAAAGAATTTCTTCTTTGCAATTTGGTTGTTACTGTTGAGTCCCAAACCTGCACTTCCCTATATACCTTTTCAGCCTTATTTTCCATTTACTTAATCCACCAAGCTGTCAAATTATTGCATATTAGTCTAAAAAGAGCTTATGAAATGGTTTCCTAACTATGTTTATGACTGCTATTTGATTTAGATTTTTGTTCAAGCAGCTGCGGAAACTTGTCACTTTCCGCAGCCAGCTCAAGTTTCCGCAACCATTTTGTTAAAGACTATGTTACAGGTGTCCAATGGAAAAACTGGCCACATGGGCAAGCTGCAAGTGACATGTACATGGAGCGTGTCCCCTCAGTTTAGCAAAATCACTCATAAACAGTCATGTTCAAAGACAGTCAAAGGAAGGGCCAAACCAAGAGTTTTATGGTGCCACGGCTCTGTTTTGCCCACATGAAGGTTTGCGTGGCACGATCCTGAATTTCCAGAGGTATTGGCACACCTGTAGATCAACTCGTGAACTGAATCGAGTAGCCACCACTCCATGGATTTAACTGTCATGATTACCATAATGCTAGATCTCAGGCCGTGGAGATTTACGTGTCTCTTTGGCAACGTAGAATCTAGGAATTAGTTGCAGCATTTTCACTTATAAATAACGCGTTGGTATACGCTGGATAGTTAGCTTTTCAAATGTAATTTTGATTGTTGTTATAAACCCACTGTATTGTGCTTTACTCTTGTCTTATTTCTTCACTTTAATATATGAGAAGACAACATCCCTGAATTTGATTTGTGACTGAGTACTAACTGGCTGAGGTTGCAGAGGGCCCCTATACACCAAGGCTCTATATAGTTTCTTACTTGCATTCATATACTACTTTTATAATCATTATCTTGTATATATTACGTTGTTCTGATGTTCATGGTTAACTGCTGTCCATATTTCCTTTTATGTTAACTGTTAGCTGATCAGTGCTTTTCTTACAGGTTTTGTAGGCAGCCCGGGCAAATTTACATATTTTTAATGACTACTGACATGAGATCATCTTGTCCTTTCTGTTGATTTTCATTTACTGAGTTTTAATTCCAGCATTGTCATTTCTTTAAGTTTTGCTTTGCTTATTTACTTTTCTTCCACTTAGATATCATATTACTCATCTGTTTATGATTTCCTTTCTATAGCCAAGCGACTCAATTAGTGAGGAATCAGAATATTACTTGATGTAGTATGATTTAGTTTGCTTTCCTGCAAGTTAGAGATTAAATTACTTATGTCATTTTCAAGAATTGTAATATGAATGAGTAGTTAAATCTTAGTTTCCTTTTATGCAATTTGATTTCCTGCAATTCAGATATCATATTACTCGGCTTGTTTATGATTACTTCCTATAGCCGGAGCGAGTCGAAAGGTGAAGGGTCAGAATGTGGGTTGAAGTAGTGTGATTTAGTTTGCTTTGCTTTCAGTCTTTGAGTTGCTTTGAGTTCAGTTTTTATTTTCTTTTTCACACAGCAGTAAGGATACTGGGCCATTGTCACTAGTTCACTGTTTTGGTACATTTATTTCCTTTTGAGAATTGATTTCATCATAGTCAGTTTGAAACCTTCTTTTTGAGAACTTTAAAGTTTGGAAAATCATTGTAGAAATCACCATTACCATCCATACTTAACTTTCAATTTCGCCATCTCACACTAGGGAATCCATAGAAGATAAACCCAAAAACAAACTAAAAAAACTCAAAAACGACAAAAGACTAAGAAATCGGTTATCTTGAAAATACAGTCCACTTCACTTCAGTAGTTTACGACTCCTGGATTGACATTTTAAATAGCAATTTAGGATACACTAAATTGACCAAACATTTTGGCGCCGTTGTCGGGGAAGTGAAACTAGGTAGCCAATTTCTTAAAAAAAAATAAGGAAATTTCAAGGAAGGAAAATTGATAACCTCTCAAAGTATGCTCTCCTCTTGCACTTATTGTGAACTGGAGGATCAGAAAAGAGAAAGTTATTGGTTTAATAATTTCTTGAGTATGCTCTCTTCTTGCACCTAGAGTGACCTGGAAGATCAGAAAGAGAATTATTAGCCCAACTTGAAGAAAAAATGGCATGCATAGAGCAAGAGATTCTAGGGGAAGGTTTTTAGCTAGGGCAAAGAGTTCGATTTTTACAACTCCATCTACTTCAAGGAATAGACAAGAGACACCTCCATCATCTCCAACTCACACTCCTAGCCTTAGGATTCCTAGAATTCAAGAGGTAGTAGTTGAATTAGGAGACTCTCCCACACCATCCATCGAATCTGAATTAGGAAAAGATCCTTTCTTTCCTTCTACCGGGAGACACATTGTAATTGAAGAAGTAGAATCACCTAAGGAAGAAGAGGGAGAAATTCCTCCTCATTCGCCATTAGTAGACGAACCAGAGGACTCTGAAGTCTCTGAGGAAGCTATCATGACAGAGGAGGTAGTAAACGGATTTGGTAGAGGTAGAGGAAGAGGAGGAGGAGGAAACAATGGAGGAGGTAGAGGTAACAATGGGGGAAATAGGGATGGAGATAACTCATTCGGATTTCCTATAGTTGATGAGGATTCTCGAGCAACAATGAAAAACATCTCACCATCTGTCCTCCCAAACTTTCATGGGTTAAGAAATGAGGATCCTGAAACATTTCTATTTGAGTTTGAGGTCGTGTGTCGAATTTATGATTATCTGGAAGACTCTCAAAAACTCAAACTGTTTCCTTCAACATTGAAAGGAGCTGCTTTGAAATGGTTCATGGGATTACTCACTCAATCCATTAGGACTTGGAATGATATGAAACAAACATTTTTGGATAGATACCTAGACTATTGTATGCCCACCAATCACAAGGATGAAGTATTCAAAATGGTGCAAATAGAGGATGAAAACTTGGAGGATTTACTTGAAAGATTTCAATACAACCTGAAAAGAGAAAAAATGAGTAACTTAGATGAGGAAACCTTGAAAGCCCTTCTATTAAAATCCATTAGAGATGAATGGATAGATATTTTGAACATGATGGGAAAAGGAGATATATCTCAACTTCCACTTCATGATATAGCAGAGCTATGTGTCCATCTCTCAAGGGGAAAATCTAAAACCGGAAAAGGGCTTAGAGATCCTTCTCTCATTAGAGAAAACAAATCTGCAACTGGACCAATAAGTAGGGCTAAGATTGGCAACATGCTTGATGAATTTAAAACTGATATCTTAGGGAGTCTTAGTGAACAACTAGACACCCTTAAAATACAAAACAAGCAGAAAGCAGAAGATGAAGCTTTGGCCATCTTTTGCCCAAAATGTAGAAAGAAACATGCTCTAAGGGAATGTCCCTTGGATGCAAAAGTTGTAGAAACATGTGTGATTTGTTCAGAGAATCATGAGACCAAGGATTGTCCTTCAATTCCTGGACTCAAAGCTATCTTTCAAGAAGATCCAAAGACAATTGAGTCTCTCTGTTTTGTTGTAAGGAGACCTTGGCAGGGACAACAAAACAAAAAGGTTTAACAACTCTATGAACTTTCAACCCCCACCGAATTGGAATCCTTGGCAACAACCTTGGTCCCAACCTCAAAATCCTTTTCAATCATGGGTACAAGGTATGCAAAATCCTTATGGGAGATTTGCTCAATTTTATCAATATCCTCCATCTTTTCAAAACCAACAAGCTCCACAACTTCCAAATCAAAATCCACAACTATCATTGCCATTTCCACAACAACAACAACCTTCTCAACAGAATCCAAATTCTCAACTCTTGCTTCCATTCCAACAAAAGCCAAATCAACTTCCTTCCCAGCCATTTCCAAACCCCAACAATAAAAACCCTCAAAATTCTTACATGGTAGAAGGTCAACAATTTCCTACCTATATGATTGTTCCTCTCAATGATGTACAACTCAGATCTGGTAGAGTTTTAGATAAACCTTCTATAGATGCCCAAAAGCAAATCATTTCTGAGGAAGATTCTCTTGGAGCCAATAAAGGTTCTGAAGCATCTCTTCAAAACCCAAGTACTCAAAAAGAAAAAGAAAAGGAATCAACCCCCACAACTCCTATAGTTGAGCAACCTGCACCTTCATCCACACCTCCTTTTCCTGAAAGATTACAAATTGACAAAGGGGTGGAGAAACAAATCTTGTTGCCTGACTATGATTTTCTAGATGAATTAAAGAATGTATGTATCAAGATTCCCTTGTTACAAGCCATTAGAGAGATTCCTATTCTAGCAAAAACAATAAAGGAGTTGAGTCTTAAAAGACCAGGAAGGAAACCAAGAGATACAAGAAGAATCCACCTGGTAGGAAAAATTGCAGATGTCATGATGGGAAAAATTACTCTGCAGAAGTATGTAGATCCCGGTAGTCCAATTGTCAAAACACATATCAATGGGGTAGAAATTCCAAATACTTTGATTGATTTAGGGGCTGCTATTAAAATTATGAGTAGACAGACTATGGAACAGCTGAAACTTCCTAATCTTCTTTTTACACCTACTTTACTGCAACTTGCAGATCGATCAATTATCAAACCAAGTGGTGTATTAGAAGACATTTCGATCTCCTTAGACTCTTGGGAATATCCAGTAGATTTCATGATTTTAACTCCCAAGAGTAATTTAGGAGGACACCCTCTCATCTTAGGAAGACCTTGGCTAGCCACAACTGATGCTTTTATCAGTTGTAGGTCTGGGGATATGTATATTTCTGATGGTAATTCAACAAAGAAATTCAATCTGTATCCTCCAGCAAAAGCAATTACATAAATAGGAGATAATGAGTGGGTTGATGATGAGGATACTATACAACCTGTCTTTACCATTTCTGAAATCAGTGAAGATAGTCAAATTCTGAACACATTAGAAACCTTTGAAACATCTTCAGAATATGACCACACACAATTTCGGTTAGATTCTGACATTGAGTATATATCATCTAGACAAATGTCTCTTTTCTCTATGGAAGAGTTTGGTAGTTCCGCCATTGAGATCTTTCTAGGTAAAACATTGAATATCAACAAAAACTTGGAAATATCACAACAGGGAGAGCTAACCAAAATCTTGCAAAAACATTCTACTGCATTTGCATGGGAGTATACGGATATGAAAGGTATTGACCCTAAGACTTGCATTCATCACATCTACATCGAGTAAAATAGTAGACCAATCAGACAACCTCAGAGAAGGATGAATCCAAACCGTAGGGAGATAGTGAAAGAAGAGCTCCAAAAACTACTCAATGTAAACTTCATTTATCCAATTTTAGATAGCCGATGGGTTTCTCCTTTGGTTATAGTACCTAAAAAGAATGGTAAATGGAGGGTATGCATTGATTACAGGGAATTGAACAAAGCGACTTTGAAGGATCACTTTCCTTTACCCTTTATTGATCAGGTATTAGATACTTTAGCAGGCAAAAAGTATTTTTCATTTTTGGATGGTTTTAGTGGCTATAATCAAATTCAGGTAGCACCTGAAGATCAAGATAAGACCACATTTACCTGTCCATGGGGAACTTTTGCTTACCGAGTACTTCCTTTTGGATTATGTAATGCATCCGCAACATTTCAAAGGGCAGTATTATGAATCTTTTCTGATCTAATCCATGATTGTGTAGAGGTTTATATGGATGATTTTACAGTTTATGGTAATTCATTTGAAGAGGCATTAGAGAATTTGGAAAAAGTTCTTATAAGGTGTAAAGAAACAAACCTTTCGTTGAGTCATGAAAAATGCTTTATGATGTTTACTGAAGGGATTGTTTTAGGACATCATATTTCAGGGGATGGGATTAAAGTTGATAGGTCAAAAGTTGAAGTCATCTCCAAGTTGCCTATTCCAAATTGTCAGAAAGATGTTAGAAGTTTCCTTGGATTTACTGGATACTATAGAAGATTTATTGAAAACTTCACCAGGATAGCATCTCCACTCTTCAAATTACTTACAAAAGACTGTGAATTCAAATGGGATCCTGATTGTCAATCTGCATTTGAAACTTTGAAAACAAGAATATCTGAAGCACCCATTTTGAGAGGGCCAAATTGGAAACTTCCTTTCCATATTTCTACAGATGCTTCAGATACAGCTCTAGGAGCTGTGTTGGGTCAAAAGGATTTAGTTCCTTATGCCATTTACTACACCAGTAAAAATTTGACTCCCACTGAGTTAAAGTAATACTGTGACTAAAAAGGAATTCTTAGTTGTTGTTCATGAAATCAATAAGTTTAGACATTATATAACAAGCTATGAAACTTTTGTCCATACTGATCATTCTGCAATTAGATATCTAATGAAAAAACCTGTTACTAATGGCAGAGTTACAAGATGGCTCTTAATTTTACAAGAATTCAATATTACTGTGTTGGATAGACTAGGGAAACAAAATACAGTAGCTGATTTCTTGTCTAGAATCCAAAATACTAATGAAGATTCTCCTGTAGAGGATAAGTTTCCAGATGAATATTTATTTGCAGTAACTACTAAGACTCTTTGGTATGCAGATATTGCTAACTATTTGGTTACAGGAAAGCTACCTCCACATTTATTTCCTAGTGAAAAAAGAAGAATTATTCAGGAGAGTTCGAATTATTCATGGATTTCTAATGAATTGTTTAAAACAGGGCTAGATTGTGTGATCAGAAGATGTGTTCGGGAAGATGAAATGCTTGACATCCTCAAGGCATGTCATGATGAACCATGCGGTGGACACTTTGCTGACAAAAGGACGGCCTATAAAATCCTTTCTTTAGGATATTATTGGCCTTCCCTTTTCAAAGATGCAAAACAATATGTCAGAAGGTGTCACAGCTGCCAAAGAATTGGGAGACCGACTCTTTCAAATGAAATGCCATTACAACCACAGGTACTAATCGAACCCTTTGAAAAATGGGCTTTAGATTTCATTGGACCCATTAATCCACCATCTAAACAGAAGAAGTATATATTGGTATGCACTGATTATGTCACTAAATGGGTAGAAGCCAAAGCATTGCCTTCTGCCACTAAAAATTCAGTTGTTCATTTTCTTTATGAGGATATTTTTACTCATTTTGGTGTCCCAAGAGAAATTGTGACAAATCAGGGAAGTCAATTTACATCTAACTTGATGGAGAAGCTGATGGAAGAATACAAAATCAAGCACAGAAAATCTACTCCTTACCATCCGCAAGCAAATGGCCAGGTGGAGTCTATAAATAAAGTTCTTGAGAGCATCATCACCAAAACTGTCCATCTACACATAAGAGATTGGGCAGAGAGGCTTCCTGAAGCCTTATGGGCCTACAGAACTACATGGAGGAATACAACAGGACATTCTCCCTATAAACTTGTTTATGGGAAAGAAGTCCTGCTCCCCATTGAGTTTCAAGTCAAGACTTTCAAGATGGCAGTCCAGTTGGGGATGAATCTGTCAGAAGCCCAAAAGCGCAGAATGGAGCAGCTGAATGAGCTATATGATATCAGACAAGAAGCAATTTTAAGGACTGATCTAGTTCAACATCAAAGAGCTAAGTGGCATGACAGATATATCAAAGAGATAAAGTTTCAAGAGGGAGATTGGGCGCTACTGTTTGATTCCAAGTTTAAAGACTTCAAAGGTAAATTCCAGACCCATTGGCTTGGGCCATATGAGATTGACAAAGTCTTTAACAATGGAGTGGTAAGAATCAAGACCATTGATGAATTTCAGACTCCTCTTATTGTGAATGTCCACCGATTGAAAATTTATCATAAGCCACTCTCAAAAGAGGAATTTGTCAAAATGTTCCAAGAGAATTCTGTAATAAGGCTGGTGGAGAAGAACCCTTCTTCCCCACCAGCCTAGCCTTTGTTCCTTTCAGTTAAAAAAAAAAAATGTATAAGCCTAAAAACCAATCATAGATTGGCAGTCTTATACAGAAAATATAGAGTGAAAATCAGGGACACCTGACACTCTATATTTTCCAAAAAAAAAAATCTCTCCTCTCCTTCTTTTTCCATCTTCACTCCACCTCATTTGCCATTTCACTCCATCTCCATCTCATTCTCATTTTCATTTCACTTCACTCTGCTTCACTTTCACTCCATTCCACTCATTTCATTTTCATTTCATCAATAAAAGTCCCTTTCAGGACTATTTTCACTCAGTTAGTTCTTTTCTAACTATCTTTGCTCAGCTAAGTGGGTGCTGTCCCAGTTTTCGCAGCTGGAATTAGTTTCCGCAGCCAGAAACGATTTCCGCAGCTACCACCACTCTGTTTTTCAAAATTCACAGTCAAAATGTTAGTGAAATAATCATGAAAATGCAAGAGTAATTGAGAAAATGCTATGAAGACATGGAGCATCTCCAAGACATCAAGGAAGAGCAGTTGGTTAAAATCTATGAGCAAGAAATGACAAGGTTTCCAAATGTATGAGAAATTTTTTTTATCAAATAGCAATTAAAGTCATGATTATGCATAGTTATCAAACCATAAAAGTTCTACTATGTGCAATGATTCGGTACGATAGCTCCATTACCCACTCCTACTCCACGATATTACTCCACACACCATGCATTCATTTCTTAACGGTCTCATGATTGATTTTCGGGTTTAAAAGTTGACTGCACTTTCATTTACCACCTGTACTCATGAGATGTGACCTATCCCATTACGGCTCCTCTCCACTGCATTTCCCGCAGCCATCCATTAAAACGTGTGATATTTCGTACGCAACCGTTAATTCAAAAATATCGACTCCACTCAGTTCACTTACCATTCTATTAAGATCATCCTCTTCACATACACGCATTTCAACTTGTGAACTCATTTGCGACTGCTCATCCTCTGTTCCGCCTGTAATCCGAAGCATTCTCGTTACCTACTACTGATTGCAGCCACTGCATTTTACCATAAACCCTGCAACTGAGCTACCTTCCCTCTGCTAAACCCTCACACGCAATTGAATCCTCAGTTGAAATTCAAAACAGAGGAAGGAATGGGAAAAATACTAAGGGCAGAGCCAGAAGGACCGAAATATTTAGAAGGTTACCCTCAAGCAAAAGATTTGCTGAAGAAAGCCAAATGGTTACGCTTCATCCAAAAGTTTAAAGGCTATAATAAAGAGGTAACCAAAGCTTTTGCACGGTCCTTCGATGGTCAAATGGTGGAGATTGGAGACTTGAAGCTCACAGTGACTGAAACAACAGTAGCAGCTGCCACAGGCTTACCCCGGGAAGGTGAGCGATGGTTCAAAAACAAAAGCGTGGATGAATAGGCATGGAGAATTATGCTAAGAAACCCAGGTATGGACACCACTATGTTTACTAAAGGAATTCCTGTTCATGCATTGAAGGAAGAATGGGCCAGTCTGCTGTTAGTTATCCAAAAATTTATCACTTGTGAAGGACGCTTTGGTTCAATGTACATGTACCATGCTAGACTATTGATGAATTTCTTAGAGAGTCAGACTCTTAATTTGCCTTATTTCTTACTGTTAAGTTTGAAGAAGATGAGTATTACAGTCCAAAAACACATAGGCAATATAGAACCTCATCTATATCATCATGGACTTGTAAAAATTCTCATTGAGGACCAACTAAAGAAAAACAAAGATACCTGGGAACAATTCTTGATAAGAAACTACTTTCAAGAGCCATCTGAGGCCTCTGAAAGTAGTACACCAAAGACACCAAGAAAAAGTAGGAGAAAAGAAAAGAATACCATAGTCCAAGACTCCCCTACTACAGAAACTCAAGAAGTTGGTCAAAAAGAAAAAGAGAACGGAACTAAAGACAAGAAACAGAGAAAAGAGAAAGGCAAAAGAACCATCCAAGAAGTCTACCAATCACCTGAGCCATCCATAGAAGAGGATTATCAACCACTGTCAGAGAGATTAGTGCATCTTCAAGAACAGGCTGCTATAGCAAAGAAAAAGGAAAAAGGGAAACAAAGTATACAAGAAAGGAGTACTAGTCCACCATACTTAAGGAGAAGCACCAGGCTAAGAGGAAAGGGGAGTAAAACACAAATAAAACGGCCCCACTTTATTGACTTGGGTGGAGAGACACCCGAGAAACCTCCAGCTGGCCGTAGTCCACCTCGTCCTCAGCCAAGTATTGAAACTAATCCTCCACATGATGAAAGCCCTTCTCGGCCAGAGCTAGAGAGCAGTCCTCCTCCTCCACAAGATTTTGAACTCAGTCCAAGAAAGACACCTGAAGTAGATCCCAATCAACAGGAGGTATATGACTACTTGGAATCTTTAGAAAAATCAATTGCAGGTCCGAGTACCACTCTGCCACCAGATGCACAAGTTCATTCCTTGAAGCAGGAGGTATTTGAATTAGAGGTTCTAAACAGGCATATCAAGCAAGAAAATGAAGCACTCAAGGAGCAAAGCAAATTAGATAAAATTATTCATGATAACACTATGCTTCATTTGGGACTATGGCAAAAGAAAAACAAGAAACTGAAGAAAAAGTGCAAGAAGTTGAGCAGTGCATTGATCAATCTCAAATTCAAATGTCTAATAAGGAAACCCTGGATGGTGGTAGCACCAAAGAAGAAGAAAAGAGGGCTAGATGTCCTAGCAGAAGCTTCAGAACATATGGATTAGAGGGGAATGACTAAATTTTGGTTGCATCAGGACATGCAACACCTTCACAGTGGGGGTATGTTGAGTCCCAAACCTGCACTTCCCTATATACCTTTTCAGCCTTCTTTTCCATTTACTTAATCCACCAAGCTGTCAAATCATTGCATATTAGTCTAAAAAGAGCTTATGAAATGGTTTCCTAACTATGTTTATGATTGCTGTTTGATTTAGATTTTTGTTCAAGCAGCTACGGAAACTTGTCACTTTCTGCAGCCAGCTCAAGTTTCTGCAGCCATTTTGTTAAAGACTATGTTACAGGTGTCCAATGGAGAAACCGGCCACATGGGCATGCTGCAAGTGACATGTACATGGAGCGTGTCCCCTCAGTTCAGCCAAATCACCCATAATCAGTCATGGTCAAAGACAGTCAAAGGAAGGGCCAAACCAAGAGTTTTACGGTGGCACGGCTCTGTTTTTCCCACGTGAAGGTTTGCATGGCACGATCCTCAATTTCCAGAGGTATTGGCACACCTGTAGATCAACCCATGAACTGAATCGAGCAGCACCACTCCATGGATTTAACTGTCATGATTACCATAACGCTAGATCTCAGGTCGTGGAGATTTACGTGTCTCTTTGGCAACGTAGAATCTAGGAATTAGTTGCAGCATTTTCACTTATAAATAACGCGTTGGTATATGCTGGATAGTTAGCTTTTCAGATGTAATTTTGACTATTGTTATAAACCCACTGTACTGTGATTTACTCTTGTCTTATTACTGCACTTTAATATATGAGAAGACAACATTCCTGAATTCGATTTGTGACTGAGTACTGACTGGCTGAGGTTGCAGAGGGCCCCTGTACACCAAGGCTCTGTATAGTTTCTTACTTGCTTTCATTTACTGCTTTTATAATCATTAGCTTGTATATATTACGCTGTTCTGATGTTCATGGTTAACTGCTGTCCATATTTCCTTTTATGTTAACTGTTAGCTGATCAGTGCTTTTCTTACAGGTTTTGTAGGCAACCCGGGCAAATTTACATATTTTTAGTTACTACTGACATGAGATCATCTTGTCCTTTCTGCTGATTTTCATTTACTGAGTTTTAATTCCAGCATTGTCATTTCTTTCAGTTTTGCTTTGCTTATTTACTTTTCTGCCACTTAGATATCATATTACTCATCTGTTTATGATTTCCTTTCTATAGCCAAGCGACTCAATTAGTGAGGAATCAGAATATTACTTGATGTAGTATGATTTAGTTTTCTTTCCTGCAAGTTAGAGATTAAATTACTTATGTCATTTTCAAGTATTGAAATATGAATGAGTAGTTAAATCTTAGTTTCCTTTTATGCAATTTGATTTCCTACAATTTAGATATCATATTACTCGGCTTGTTTATGATTACTTCCTATAGCCGGAGCAAGTCGAAAGGTGAAGGGTCAGAATGTGGGTTGAAGTAGTGTGATTTAGTTTGCTTTGCTTTCAGTCTTTGAGTTGCTTTGAGTTCAGCTTTTATTTTCTTTTTCACACAGCAGTAAGGATACTGGGCCATTGTCACTAGTCCACTGATTTGGTACATTTATTTCCTTTTGAGAATTGATTTCATCACAGTCAGTTTGAAACCTTCTTTTTGAGAACTTTAAAATTTGGAAAATCATTGTAGAAATCACCATTACCATCCATACTTAACTTTCAATTTCGCCATCTCACACTAGGGAATCCACAGAAGATAAACCCAAAAACAAACTAAAAAAACTCAAAAATGACAAAACACTAAGAAATCGGTTATCTTGCACATACAATGCACTTCACTTCGGCAGTTTATGACTCCGGGATTGACATTTTAAATATCAATTTAGGATACACTAAATTGACCAAACAGTTACCCTTGTCTTCCTTTCTCCATGACAACCCTAAAGGAAGTATGGTGATCATGCCTATGACTTCAGGGGTGATTTCTATAGAGAGGTCTTTCTCCACATCAGTGGCATGGGTCCTAGTCAGTGGTATGAGTGAGAGAGCAAAGTCTTTGACTACCTCATCATCATATCCCCTCATTTTTTCAAAGAAACCCATCCAATTGTGTCTTGTAAAGATCTCTAATACAAGTGGGTTCCGATGAATTCTCACTGTGTTTGTGGGTTCGCTCTTATTAAATCCCCTTGCCATTTTTCTCTGATGAATGTGGAGGCTTATATGGGTTTAATTCCAAATTATAATGGGTGAGAGATTTTAAATGACAATTATGTATACAATTCCCCTAAACTACAATATCCTTAACAAAATAGAATTTTTTTCTATACTTTTTAACTTGGAAAGTGTGGGAAGGTATAGTTACTACCTCCTTGTCACTACCTGATGAAGCCAACCTTTGGTTTTTTCCCATCTAAAATCTTCACCGCCAATCCTGTAAATGACTTTTTTATATCCTATAGGTTCTCCTATAGGATCATGTAGGTTTTCCTGTAGGATCCTATAGGTGATGCTGCGCTGTAAAATTTCTCACTGTCTCTCCTATAGACACTCCTTAAGGGGCTAAGAGTAAGCTTGCTTCAATGTATCTTTGAGATTGTGAATGCCTCTTATGCATGGGAATCAATGTTTATTTCCTCATATAGGTGATTTGTGTGGGATAGTGTGCTGGCGACCGAAGTACGAGAACCCACTTTTGGACCGTTGGTCCCACTACCACTTCATCATTCCTCCTACCTCGTAATCATCTCCCACTTCAATCATCTGTAACTTAACCACTTTTGGCCTCATCTCCTCTTTCTCCTGATTTGACTGCTGCCACATGTGTAGGGAACTAAATGTATTCTCCTCGTTGATTGGCCAAAGGTGGCCAAGTTAACTGGCCACCTTTGCTTATAAAACCAACTCTTTCACAAATCTACATTTTTTAATCATGTTATGCTAATGAGAGAGTTTAAGTGAGATGACATACCTGTGGTAAGATGCCTTGATGCTGCTTGTTGGAGAGTGATGTCCTTGCTATGTATTTGTTGCATGTGTTTTTCTTTTCTTTTTTTATTGTCCTCCTTTGATGTTTTTTCTTTGATGTGCAGGTACTGGATGGTGATGCTGATGAGCCTGTTGTTGCTGCTAAACCCTGGAGGAGCTTCCTTAACATTGGGATCTCCATGCTGAAGCTAACTGCAACCTATGAAATTTTTGTTTTGTGGGATAGGTTGCTACAAGATTTCCTACAGGAAACCTATAGGATGTCCTGTAGCTACCTATCCCCTAAATTTTTATCCATTCCTTCACTTTTGGAGCATGAGGATTGTTGTCATGGGTAGAGAAGGGGTCTAGTGATTGATAGATGAGAGGCATAGCCTTTGGGTGTTGTCCCCTTTGCCCTCTATTCTTATCCTCTATTATTTTTTATTTTTTTTGATAATTGTACTCATTTTTTTTTTTTTTGAAACTGACTTATTGGATGAATGCAGGGGTAATCATGGTGGAGAGAGGCATGGTGATGAGGTGGTGAAGTAAACATTTTTTCCTTTTTTTACACAAGAAGATCATCCTCTTGCTCTAGGGTCACTTTCCTTGGGATTCCCAAGCCACTGTAATTCTTATAGGATCATCTTGTAGGTTTTCAGGGAATCCTGTAGAAAACACAGAACCCTTGCAAACTGAGCTAGATGAGTGCACAAATGGAGGGAATGATGGGATGATGAAGAATATGGAATGGAGGAATGAAAACATGAACTATATAGGTCCTTTTTCTCCTCTCTTATTGCTCTAATCCTCCTCCTACTGACCTACAAACAACATTTTCAAAGTTTTTCTTTTCTCTTATATATATATATATATATATATATATATATATATATATATATATATATATATATATATATATATATATATATATATATTCTCTTTTTTGAAAACAACTAGTCTACCTCCAAGAGGTTTTCATCCTAGTTGCTTGCCCTGGGTGCCTCAAAAGAGGTTTTCACCCAGAGATCTTTTTATCTCCTTTTTATTTTTTTGACACCATTGGGCTGCCTCAATAGGTTTTCAACCCAACAGTGGGACTTAGGTGCCTCATGGAGGTTTTCACCTGAATCTCTTTATTTTCTTTCCTCTCTTTTTTTCAGTGACTTGATGGGGTAGAAGTTGAGACTTGCTCCACTACCATCATTGTCTTGTTGATGTCATTAATGAATTCTTTCTTTGACAAGGGCTTCTTATAGACCTTCAATCTGTGCCCATTGACAAGTAAAGAAATAACCTCTGCATCAATGGTTCTTATCTACATTGAACCATTATCATGACATTTTCCTATGATATAAGACCCTAACCATCTAGTCCTTAACTTGCCTTTAAAATCCTTGTATCTGGAATCATACAACAAAGCCCAATCACCTTCTTGAAATTGTTTTTCCTTTATGTTCTTGTCATGCCATATCTTCCTTTGAACTTGAGTCACCTCTATGTGCAAGAGGGCCTGCATTCTAAACTCATCTAACCCATTCAGCTGGAGCAATCTCTCTTGTTGTGCCCTGGTGAGATCTAGATCTAGTTGTGTTGCCATTCTTAAGGTGTTGTATTAAAATTCAATGGATAGCAGGGCCTTCTTCCCATAGACCAACTCATAAGGATTGAACCTAGTGGTGGTCGTCCAAGTGGTATTGTAGGCCCAAGTGGCCTCAACTAATCTATCTGCCTACTCCTTTCTACTACTGCTTATTACTTTGGTCAAAATTCCCTCCAACAATCTTTTGGTCACCTCCACTTTCCCATTAACTTGTGGGTGGTAAGGAGTGGATGTTCTATGCTTGATCTTGTGCTATCTTAACAAATTTTTAATCATGTGGGAGGTAAATTGGATGCCTTTATTAGTGACCAGTTCTCTAGGGTACCCAAACTTATAAAATACAAGTCCCTTAAGAACTCGCCCACTTTCTCCTTTGTTGCTGCTTTGATAGCCTTGGTTTTAGCCCACTTGGTTAAATAGTCAGTGCACATAATGATGTATTGATTTTTCCTAGATGGAGGGTCAGTGGGTCCAATGAAATCCATGCCCCACTTGTCAAATGGCTTGAAAATCACTTGAGGCTGCAGAGGCATTTCATCCCTTGGGGTAGGTTTCCCCATCCTCTGGCACCGATCACACTGACTAGTATACCTCCTCACATCCTGGTGAAGAGTGGGCCAGTAATAACCAACTTGTAGCACCTTGAATGATGTCCTGTTAGCTGCAATGTGTCCTCCACAAGGCCCATCATGACAGGTCAGAAGGATGTCAAAGACTTCCTCCTCCCTGACACATCTTCTTAAAATTTGATTTGGGCCTAGTTTGAATAGGTTGTGCTCAATCCAAGTGAATGGGGCGCTCTTCCTCACAATCTTGGTTTTTTCTTTGGAGGACAAGTTCAGTGGAAACTGTGTAGACACCAAGTAGTTTGCTATTTTGGCAAACCATGGAGAGAGAGCTGAAATGGAAAATAAGTGTTCATCCAGTAACTAATCATCAACCATTCCTTCCTCCCCTGCAGGAAAAGTTAAGGTGGATAAAAAAGTCCGCAACAACATTCTCCTTGCTAGGCTTATCAATAATAGTTAGACCAAAGTGTTGTAATAAAAGCAACCATCCGATAATATGAGCATTTACATCAGGTTTATTCATCAAGTATTTAATTGAAGCATGGTCAGTATGTACAAATGTTTGGTAACCTATAATGTAATGCCTAAGTTTGTTCAATGAATGCACAACAACTAGGAGCTCCTTCTCAGTCAATGTATAGTTCAGTTCGACCTTTGACAAATTCTTACTAATGAAGTAAATGGCATAAGGTAGCTTGTCATCCATCTGGCCTAGAGCTTCTCCTATGGCTTTGTGAGAGGCATCAGAATGTATATGGAAAGGAAGGGCCCAATTTGGGCCTCGGAGAATAGGTGCAGTGGTCAACTTGTCCTTCAAGGTGTCCAGGGCCTCTTGATAGCTTTCTGACCATACAAATTCAGAGTCTTTGGCCAATAACCCAAATAAAGGAGAAGCTAACTTGCTGAAGTCTTTTATAAATCTCTAATAGTATCTAGCTAAACCTAGAAAACTTCTGACATCCCTCTGTTTTTGCGGAGGTGGGACCCTTTGGATGATGGCTATTTTAGTTGGGTCCACCTGCAGTCCTTTCCAAGATATTGAATGACCTAGAACAACCCCTACAGTCATCAAGAACTCAAATTTTTCAGGACTAAGCAACAAGTTCATTTCACTGCATTTGTTCAACACCTTACCTAAGTTGGACAAAGCCTCTTGGAAATCACACCCGTAGGGTGTAAAATCATCCATATAAATTTCTATTGCATCATGGACTAGCTCGGCAAAGATACTCAGGACTGCCCTTTGGAAAGTGGCAAGGTCATTGCATAGGCCAAAAGGAAGGACCCTATAAGCGAAAGTACCCCAAGGAGAGGTGAAGGTGGCTTTATCCTAGTCTTCTGGGCTTACCTGGATTTGATTGTACTCGCTGAACCCATCTAGGAAAGAGAAAAATTTCTTCCCTGTTAGGCCATCTAGCACTTGGTCAATAAAAGGTAGAGGGAAATGGTCCTTCTTTGTTGCTTTGTTTAACTCTATGCAATCGACACAAATACTCCACTTCCCATTTTTCTTTGGAACCAACACCAAAGGAGAAATCCACTCACTATCCAAGATAGGATAAATGAATACTGCAGCTAGCATCTTTTGCATTTCTTCTTTGACTATATCCTTGAGAGTTGGATTCATTCTCCTTTGGGGTTGTCAGACTGGTTTGCAACCTTCTTTGGTATAAATGTGGTGAGTACACACCGAGGGGTGCACTCCCTTCATTTCCTTGTAACTCCAAGAAAAGGCATCTAGATGTTCCTTTAGCATGTTGCACAACTTTTCTTCTTGGTGTACAGAAAGAGGAGTTGATTTTCAAAATTATTTCAGGGCCGAATTCTATGGTTTTGACACGGGTAGGATTTGAATCAGCTAAGCATAGATCAATCTAATGGTTTCTACTGGTTTCCTTTACTACTTCATCTAAGGACAAGGTGCTGGGAGTTGGACTTTGGAGTATGTGTTCAATCAAATCATCTCCATCCGGTTGTCCTCCTCCCATCAATGTTTCTAAGGTATAGAGTTGGGCTTCGTAGAATTCATCTTCTTCCTCCTCTTCTATCCATAAAGGTAATTCATGTTCTAGAGATGGCTGAGCGGGAGGGTACAAGACTAACTACTTGTACAGATGCCCATTTTTTATAGTCATATTTCCAGCCCTGCAGCTGATGTAGGAATCGACAGTGGCCAACCAACGCCTCTCGAGTATAAGAGGATAACTAGTAAGCTTGGCCTTAGACTGGAGAACTAGGAAGCCTATAGGGTACTACCAAGAGTCAATGGAGACCATCACATCCTCAACAATCCCCTCAGGTGTCACTATGGAATTGTATGTAAGTTGCAAGGCTGTTGTGGTCTTTCTTAATGACCCCTAGAGATTGAGCTTAAGCATGGTGTCCTTAGTCATTACATTAATGGCATCCCCCAAATCAATCAAAGTGTGTGGGACAATAGTTCCATTGATGTGCACATCTACTACAGGGCTTCCAGGGTCCAAAAACTTTGGGCAAATTTCCTGCCCCTACATTAAATTGGACAGTTGTCCAATGACATTAATGATAGGGGTGTCTCTTTTTCACCTCCCTAGATGCTGAAACACTTCTCTTTAATCAACTTCTTGTAAATAGGTACATCCTTGATGGCTTGGAGAAGTGGAATTTTGACACATACGTTTTTTAATTCACCCGGAATTTCATTCTCTTCTGGGATAGGATGGACTAGATGAGTTAATCTTTCATGAAAGGGTGGTAGATTCACTCTAGGCATGCTTTCGTCTCTTTCATCCTCACTCTCCCTAGGTGGAGATGGAGGTTGGTTGTCCAGGAGTACTCTCCTAGATCTCAGGCTGATTTCCTGAATCTCCATAGCATAAGCAGGGTAGGATGTTTCTCCACTATACACTTGTTGTGCCTTTCTGTTGTTTGGGTTTGGATTTGGCTGGGCAGGCATCTGAGGTTATTTAGGTGGATTAGGGTGTAAAATTTTTGGTTGAGCAGGTGGTGAAGGCAATAAAGCTGGAGCATTGTTGTATGGGGAGCTCCACCCCTGGGGTGGCCATTCCACTGAGGTTGTGGTGGAACATATGGCTAAAATGATTGGCTAGTCGGCTGGGAATGGTACTAAGGTGAAAAATACCAAGGAGGAGGTGTAGACCAGGAGGGATGAGCAGGGGACCCCCAAGAGGGAATGAATGCGTTCTGGTTAGGGTTGTAATATGCATGGGATGACCCTTGCATGCCCTGCTAGTGTGGCCGAGGCCCATGAGGTCTCCTTTGATTTATGTAGCAGAGTTGTTCAGTAATCCCTTCAGTTCCCTAATACACATATTTTAGTCCAGCTAGAGAAGGGCACTTGTTTGTGGAGTGGTTTTCTTCACATACCAAGAAGATTTCAATCAGATTTAATGGACATTCATTCCTAGGGTGCCTCCTTGTGTATCTAGCGTAGAAAATGTCTAATGCTCTCTATGCTTCCTCCTGCTTTATCTTGATGTGCATAGTGTCCATTTGTATGGCAAGGGTTTGTAGCATTTCACTCTTGAAATCTTCCAGCATATTTCCAATTTCACCTTTGATGGATGTGTTGGAAGAGGATGGGCTAGCCATTGGTTGACTAACCCTACCATTTTTCCTATCTGCCCTAGAATGATTCCTAAAGACAGTCTTGATATCTTCATAGGGTAGCTGGTAGATATCCCCTCCTGCTAGTAGGTTTAGGGTATCTAGGATATCTTCCCTTAACCTTTTGAGTAGGACTAGATTCAGTGACTCAAGTGTGTACCTGGCCCTTTTGTTGCTAAGCTGGAATCTTTCTTCATAATCCTCTAGGGATTCATCATGCCCTAAGGTCATCCTAAAAATTTCCTCTTTAGTGTCTTCAGACCTGCAATAGTATCGATACTTTTCGTTGAAGGCTTGCTGCATTTGAGACCAGGTTGTGATGCTATCCCCAGGTAAACCCATGAACCAATGCAAAGTTGCATCCTTGAGAGTGGATGGGAATAGTTTTAAGTTCTGCTCATCAGTGGTGTAATCATAATTTCTGCATATGACAACAAACACAAACAAGAAAGTGTTTGGATCTTCTGAGGTCAGGCCATGGAAATGTGGAAGAGCAGAGGGGCTTATGTTTGTCATCTTGGTATCCCCATTAGTTTCTCTGATGGGAAAGGCACCCTCAATTCTTTATCTATCTCCTCTGTCATTTCTATTTTCAGCCATTAGGTGAGTTGGAATGGGTTCTCCTTCTTCTTATCCCCCTATAAGCTCTTCAAATATCTCTGGCTGTTAAACTAAGGGGTTCTCCAATTCACAGGCACCGAAGAAGAGGGAAGGTTGGCTATTTGAAGTGGTGGGGGTATTTGCTAGAAATTTTCCTAAGTTATCCCTATTCCTATGAGGCATGAAAGAAGTGTGTTTTTTTTGTGTGTTTTTAAACCTTTGAGACTAATTGTAGAATTGAAATCACAAACTGAATGGAAACTAACTGCTTGGATGAAATCTTACTTGCAGAATGGAAAAGAAAGTAAACTAAATTACAATTACTTTTGTAGAAATGAAGCTAATAACATAATGCCATAGATAAGAAGTGGAAGAAAGAAAGAATAAATCACATCTTACTCAGACACCTCCCCTAAAATGGCGCCAAAAAGTGATGAGCACTAGTATTGCAGCAAGAATGCTTCAACTCTTGGGGCTACCAACTTTACTTTATCAACTTGGGGTTCGTACAAACTTGGAGGTGACAGTGTTGTATACACAAGTAGATGCAATGGGTCCACTCTTTATCACTGCTAAGTTGGCAATAGACCACTATGGTTTCTCAAACCAGCATTATATTGATTCAGAAGAAGCTTGATTATCAATGAGGAAAAAGCGAAATTTACACTAAATGAACTCTTGTCTACTGTAGTAAGGAAAAGACTGAAATCAAATGCTTAAACACACCATTCATCTAACTAACTTCTAAGAGGCTTTTCTTCAAAAGAATGCTAAGTTAACATGTGTGTAATCCTACTATCCGAGGCATGCAATTTGAAACATCCAAACATTCTATTCTTGTGCATGTAGATGACCAAAATAACTTTTTTTTCCTTTTTGTCTTTTTGTGTTAAAATGTGAATGCTAACTTCTCTTGGTGATGTCGCAGGTGGATTAGGGATGATGGTGAATGGTCAGATGGCTTGGGAGGAAAGTAGGGGTCTTCTCCTATCTTCCTAGGTGTTTTTTCCACAATTCAGCCTCAAAACAGGCCACTACAAGTCAACCTTTAGGATGTCCTAAGGCCTCGTACAGGATGTTCTAATGCTCCTACAGGATCCCCTATATTCCTACAAGATACAGTCGACAGCAAGAGGATGGATTTGGAAGGTGGTGTAGGGCTTAGGGAAGGTGAATGGTGGGAGAAATGAGGCAAGGGAGTGCCTAAGACTCCTTCAAAGCTCAAAACAGAGTTTGTGAGATGGTTGGATTTTCTCAACAAGCTTGGAGAAGTATTCTTATGGAATGATGAATTTGGTGAAGGGACTTAGTGGAAAAAGTGATAATCATAGATGGATGAGGCTAGGATGGGGTTGTTGGTCATGAAATCTCTTTGCACTGCTGAAAATCCTGCACTACATCAATCACTAACATTTATCCATAAATCATGTCAAACAAGAAAGATTCAATTAACTAAATAAAAACAAAATTTCATTATCTAGTTGCCTATTTCATGCACAGGAAAACTTGCAGAATAATGTGAAACCTTTAGGAGATCTAGTGCAAGGCTGAAGATATCAGAAATGACAATTAAATAATATTCTAAAAACTAGTCAAATGCTAGTTTAAGTAACAGAAAACCCTAAATTCCATAAGAAATCAGAATTCCATCTTTTTGGGGCTGCATAGGAGTTATTTCCTCAAACCATGGTCCTGTTGAAGCCCCAAAAATCGGGTCGACAACAAGGGGGATACCCACCCGGTCCGGACCTTGGTTGGCAGCTCCTTATTCGTTTGGTATAGCGGGTCCGACTGGGGATAATGGGACCAGTTTCCCAATCTAAGGGTGTGTGTGTGTGTAGAGTTGGATGATGTTGATCTAAGAGTTCTAATCTAAGCTACTTTAATCTAATTCTATGCTATTGTAATCTAATGAAAACAGCACATCTAATCTATGCTAACCCGGGATATATTTCTTCTATTATGCGATCTAAAGAGATTTCAAATAATAACTGGTAATAAAGATCATTCAGCTATCATAAGAATGGAAATCAATTAAGATGAACCACTTTGCATAAAAAGTTAGGCAAAACAGTTGTGAACAGCATATCGCATAATAAGTTATTCATATATCAAACATAAATAAATGGCTCCACCGTACAAAAGTGCCAAATGGTAACTCAAACATTCATGCAATAACATATAAACAACTAAAAATTGTATATCACTTTAAGAATATAAGCAGAAATGGTCAAGAGATAAAAGTACCATTTATGACTGGTCCTACTCATAAGCCTCAAGCAACAATGATTTATCTCTCCTTGTTCTAATATCTACCAAGAGTACAGAAGTGCAACATCAGTAGCAGATATCAAATGAAAACATCAATAAACCTTGATCCATTCATTCATCAAAACCTCCTCTGAGGGTGCAGAAGTGCATGTTTTGAGGACAAGTTTTTGACAAATTTCTAGACCCTTCTCTAAATGCATGAGAAGTGTTTAAATACTGCTAACTAAATAACTTAATTACATAAATTTAGGATACGGTTTAAATGATCGCCCTTTACCTAAGCAAACTTATTTCTAAAAATTGAATCTAATTCCTAACTATTTCTGCATTTGCTCCTTAGTGTTGCGAGCATGCAACATTTGCCTGGGAAGAGTCGGCTGGTTGTTTTCTGTTTTTGCTTGAGCTACGCAAATAGAAATGGCAAGCGCTGGCACCACTTTTTAGTAAACTAGAAGATAATTTTGGGAATCATCCTCTGCCTGTGCGAATTTACTGCGTATATACTAGTAACAACCCAAATTTCTCTCAAGTTGCTTTTGTTTTTGCTATCTCGGTTTCCGGACTCGTGGATGACTAAGCAAGTTAGGTACTTTGCTTTCTGAACAATTTTCTTAGCGTTGCGCGATTGGCGCTAATTGCACATCCAAAACTGCCTCCATTCTTTGATCCGGGCCTTTTTGGTGCGTTTTCCCTCTTTAGCGCTTTTTCCTTTACTGGGCATAAGCTTCAGAATTTTGTAAAACATGCTGCTTTTTTGAGCTTTTGACCTTGAGTGTTGAATCGCCTATTGATACCAGCATCTATTCAGTAATACTCTGAAATTTGTGTTTCTGTTGCATGCGGTATCCGTTTATGAGGACATCTCTTCTCTGTTCTCCGAGCATTGACGCTTTCCCTTTTCCTTAGATGTTTCCTGCACATTGCTTCATGTTGTTTCCTGTTCTTTATTTTTGCAGTTCATGCAAAGGAAAAGAGTAATGATAATAAATTTTGACACGAAAGCTCTAAGCTCTACGAATGTATAAAATCATGACACCCATAGTGAACTGACTCTTCGAAAAACACAAAACTGTCCTTCATGAATACTTTGGCGTACATTCATTAATTTCCTTTAAGGCGCGCGCCCAATTTTTGGTTTAGGGACAGCTTTTCTTGAATGCTGAGCCGAGGAAAATTTGCGATGGGTGACTTCTGCGACTCGCATCGCAGCATCGCGGATCGCATTATCAAGATGTGTCATCGCAGAGTTTCCTGATCAGTTTATCACAGAATCGCAGCATCGCGCTTATCGCAAGATCGCAGATCGCGCTTATCGCAAGATCGCAGCATCGCGCTTATCGCAAGATCGCAGCATCGCGCTTATCGCAAGATCGCAGATCGCAGATCGTTGCAATTTGTTAAGTTATTGTGTGCTGTTTATGCGATGTTGCGATATGCGATGTCGCATATCGGCCATCAGAGATTTCTTTCATTTATGGGCGCTTCTTAATGTATGCGATGCGATGAATTTCGCGTCGCTTCTTCACAGTTTTTTATTGTGCTCATAAAGAAATGTTTCACTCTTCTCCATGCGATGTATTTTAAGGAGTATAATACAAAAAAAAATTATAAAATTTTTTGAATTTTTACTAAGGGTCCCCACTTCTATAGTGTTATTGCTAATACTAAAGAAGAAGGGGGGTTGTTGGTGGCCACAACAGGTCCCTGAAGGGAGAAGTGAGGCCAAAGGTACCTACTATCAACTTTTTGATATTCCTTTATTTTCTTAAGCTAATGTTGAAGCAATGCACAAATGGAAGCAAACTAATTAAATCCACAACAACTTGCAATGAAATGATGCTAAAGACAATTCAACCACTAATTTATGAAATCAACTAAGCATACAAACACGTGAAGAGGAGCCTTTGCTACTAGGGTTGGGCCCTAACCCAAGAGCTTCAGCCCTCTAAGTCAACTCAATGCTAGATCAAGGAAATGCTCATTCTCATTATCAAATCAGAATTTTACATAACAATGTCTTTCACAAGTCTTGAATTTTACATAAAAAAATTGAATCCTAATGAGGCTCTAGGACTCCTTATTTAGACCACTGAAGTCTCCAACGACTTCCTTAGATCTAGGGAGGCTCGGCTCCCAAACTCAAGATGAACTAGAAGTGTCATTGGCTCATCTACCTTTTGATCTTCATGACTCAGTTGCTTGCAACTCCGAGCTAGTGTGATTGATGGAGGAATATTCGAATGAGTGAGGAGTAAATGAGGAGGATCTATCTCCTACAATCTCTCCTCCTTTTCAAGTTTCTACCCTTACTTAGCCAAAATTGACATGATTTTCTCATGAAAACCTGCCATCAATGCACATTATTCCACTAGGCATAACATATCACTTTTACTCATCTCATTAAGCAAAATATAATCAAAATATGTAAGGAGTTATGAGAAGATTTTATTTAAATAATCTTGGAGGTGTATTAAGGTCCATATAGTTACCCAATGATGAGGCTCATCAGATTGCATGCCTATCTCTAATGAATCAATTACCCAGACACACTTTTTTCTTGTTTCTACCATATTAGGAACTCAAAGTAACTCTTAGGTAGAGATGATTGATGTTCCTCCTAACATTGTCGAAATAGGAACTCATAATGACTCTAAGGTACACATGATTGATGCTCCTCCTAGCCTTGTTGAAGTAGGAACTCATACTGATTCACCATTTACCTTTAATGACAGAGGAGTACAAATAGAGGATGTGACTCCCTATACTCCCTTGATTGTAGAGGCAACCATTAAAGTCTTGCACAAAACTATGGAGAAACAACAGGAGACCATAGCAAGATATCAGGGAGAAGTGGTGCCTTGGAGGGAACATCAAAACTTGATCCAACGATTTAGAGCAATGAAAACAATAGAAGATGAGACCTATGCACAATTAAGGGCATCTGAGAAGAAAGTACAAAATTTAAAGGACTACCTTAAGAAGGTTGCAGAGAAAGCAAAGGAAATATGCTCCATTTATTCAGATGCCTTGGCATGCAAGTCCCTAGCTCAAAATTATGCTTTGTATTTACTTGAGTGATATATGTTGCTCAAATTTAAAGCTATACAATCTAGACAACCATATGAGTTTAGAAATGTACTGGATTTCATTTCTACTTTCCACAAACAGGATGAGTATACACAATATCTTCTGTGTGAATTATATATGCATACTTTCTTTTTGGAAGAGCATGTGGAAGAAAATACTATCCCATTTATTGGAGACATTCAATTTTAGGATTTCATATCATTTTCCAGGGGCTAGGTAAAATGGGAAAAAAATTATCACTCCTTCTAGAGGAGAGAGAATGGTCTTGATCTTTGGTTTAGAGGGGATCCTAATAACCCCTTTCGCACACACATTTGTCATGGTATATTCATAGAAAAACCTAGTGTTGATTCTTCACTTGCACATATTCATTATGATGTCTTTCATTCAGGGATGGAATATTTGGAAGATATCAGAGATGAGGCTCTTCATGGAGCTAAAGTGAGATGGCAGGCATCACCTAATGAAGTCAAGAATAAAGAGCCCTTTGGATACCACAATTTTCAGTATGCCATGACCAAAGTAGAGGACTATGTTCACTTGGTATTGGAAAGAGGTATCAATTGGATAAGATGCAGGTATAGATGTCCCATGATCTGGTGCCCTCAGTCTTTTTATAAATATGATTATGACTTATCAGAAGCAGGTAAGTATGTGGCTTTTGAAGAACTCCAAAGTAGAAATGGATTCAGGCATAGAGGAGAGGAAGCTTATGAAGCTTACTCCTTAACTGCCTTACATATTAATCATTTGTTTGCATGAGGTCATGCAAAAAGGTCAGTTGGGGGGTGATGTTGGGCCTCATAATTGTCATAATTTCCTTTCCTTACTTCTTAGTTTTCATATTATTTTCTAAGTATTTTTTATAATTAGGATATGATAACTTATGTAGTATGGATTCTAGTAGTGTTTTATATGCATTTATTATTTTATTATTTTTATGAATGGATTTGACCATTAAAGTGTTATTTACTTACGAATGGATCCTTATTTTGGACAAGAATCTATTGATGCATTGGCATTTGATGTTGTTTCCTAGGTTGATCGATTGGCATTATACTTTGTTTGGAGAAAAATAGTTAACGATGAGCCTTCGACCTAGTCCTCTGGATGCATTAAGATATTTGTAGCTTAAATGAGCATCCTAAGAATCTTTAGATTCTCAAGATCACTCGTTATCATAAATAGATTCTTTTTTCTTATCTTTTACCATCATGATATAAAAACTTCCATTAACCCTCAAAAGGGGTTGTTTAGTTGTAACATTTTTTTTGACGTAAGCTTAGACTTGTGAAGACATTGATTGTAATTGGTTCTTTGTAATTGAATGGAAGCATTTATTACTCAAAGTTAATCTGTTGTCTTGATTATTTTCATAAGGAAGTTTGATTCTGGTGATTTGGGCCCAATCCTAGAAACAACACTATCTTCACTTGTATCATTAAAATGGTTTTTGATTCTCCTGTTTCATCTATTTCCCTTTACACAATTATTCTTAATTTCTCATTGTTTGTTGTTAAATCAAATGCTCTGTTTTCAATCGGGTTTATCGAGATTGTTACAGAATAGATTTATTATAGTTAATATGTTAAGATTACTTTCATTTATTTTCATTTCCTATAGATTATCATAGTTCGTTATCTTTCTTAGTTAATCACTTTTGATGTTATGATTTTGCAATATTGTTTTTCTATTATGTAGTTGATGTTCCCTAAGAAACAACTTGATGTTCAATAGGTTTTCTTTTATTGTTTCCCTGTGAAACATTTAGAATTTAATGTTTTGAATAGTTTTCTATAATTAGAAATTTCATTCCGAGTTGATTTATTTGATATTGCAACTTTTATTTTTAATAGGATAGCAGTAACTAGTCATACCAACATTTCTCTTGCATAAATTGTGTCGATAACCTTGAAATAGAAAAATGAAACCTCGGGTTGATAAATTAATGTGTATTAGTTAGTTGGTCCTTTTAGGAATAATTAATTGGCTCATCAACCATCATTGTAATAGGTTAAATAAGGAAGCTATAAATCTCATAGTTATGTTGGTTAGGATTCCCATGCTTTGAAGGAATTTCTACCTCGGCAGACCAACTCATATGTTCTCAAAAGTAGCATAGTTTGATAGTTCTCAAAAATAACTTTCCAATGGTATGTTGAAGTCTAAAAAAGGTCTCCAGGATGAAAATATATGGTTGGTAAAAGTATGTATATTAGAAATGGTCAATAGGCAAGGTTCTAGGGCTCAAGGTTCTGTGAAATTTCTTTATTAAAGAAATTTTGGACTTTGACAAATTTTGGATTAAGGTCAAGCTAAGATTCATGAAAATACCTCCTCATCAACTCAAAGGATAATATCACACACTTTCCTAAATTACACCCCTTTTGAGGCCTTTTGAAACTATAACGCACCTTGCAAGACTAAATCAAAGCATTATAATGCAGGCCCTAGTGCAGAAACCTGCTTCACCCAAGCTAGTAACACTCCATATCTTCACAAAGCTTGTGTTACCAAAATTTCACGTATCCATGAGCAAAAATCATGATTTAACTCATTGTGGCTCCATTGTTCACTCAAGAAAACTCTAAAAAGGTGGAAGAAGATCACCTCAAAGTCATCCGTAGATGTTGCCTATCTTAAACAAAGCCCATAAAGTGGGATAAAGCAATAAAGTTGAAGAAACATATTCCATCCTATGAATTTGTCCCAAAATTTTCTTAAGGAGTGATTTGGTAATATTTATAGCCTCCCCGTTCTTATATATTTGAGGCTAGGCCATTGAGATTGGGATCAGAATTCATGTATTGTTATGTTGTAGATATATTGCTTGAGATTTTATGGAACTCGGAGTTGGAGGATGTCATGATACAACTACTTATGGTTGTAATATTCCTTATACTCACTTAATATATAGATCTACCATTGTTTCTTCCATATTATTGTTCATTACTTATGCATATTTTTTTTATTGAACAATAGTTTGGATTATGACCTTATATTGATGTATTCAACAATGTATTTCTAGTCATTTGTTAATAATTTGGCTTGATAAGGTTTATATGTTATGAAGGTTATGCTTTTTCTCTTTATGTGTAGGATTGGTCCTTGGGGTTGGCTGGGAATGCTTCTCAACCACACTAATTACTCCAACTTATCTACATGAAAGGATAAGCAAGGTATCTTTCACCTTCACTTTCTCAATTCTAGCTAATTGTTTGCATTGTTGAATGTATCTGATCATAAAACAATAGATCCCTTAATCTATTTGCCCTAGGTTTTTGGGAAAACATGAGAGGGTTTCTTATTTGTTCAATCAATCATAAATCCCTATACTAGAATTGATGATTCTGTTAGGGATGAATTTTTGTTATCACTTCATCAGTTATATGAAACTCACCGAGATGTTGCACTAGCTCTCGAAACTCACAAGTGATGAGTCAAAGCTCAATATAACAAACATGTTAAGCCCCAGTATTTCCAATAGGGTGATATTTTTCTTTCTTACGACCAGAAGAATGGCCTTTTAAAGGTAGGAACTTTTCAACCAATGTGGATTGGTCCTTTTATTGTCACACGAGTCCTTTCTAAAGGGGCCAATGAACTTATAGAGTGAGATATAAATCCACTGGTTGAATCCCACAACGAGGTTTATCTGAAAAAGTATTATGCCTAACATTCCACTAACATATGCTTTGTAACTTTATGTATAAATTTTTATCTCTTTTGTTGTGCTTATTTTATTTTATTATTTTTGGCTAAATATGGTTATTTTCCTCATGCTTGTCTCTTTTACACAAATGTCATTATCACCCTCATCATACATTGGATATGCAGATGGCACCAATCATCATACTCAACACATTGCATTAGTTTCTTTGGTGCTTTATACACCTACCTTAGACCTACTTAGTTCTAGTGGAGTCTTCCTTGGTCACACTACTAATAATGTTGTCGAGTACACTGCAGTTATCAAACTCCTTTTAGAGGCTATTTCTCTCGACATTTCACACTTAGTGGTTAGGTTAGACTCCCAACTGGTGGTTATGCATTTGAATAATCATTATCACATTCATCATCCAATATTGCTTTGTCAATTTTTAAGGGTTTGTCTTTTGGAACAAAATTTTGAGTTTATCACTTATGAGCATGTTTCAAGGGCATCTAATGCATTAGTTGATTTGTTAGAAAATTATGTGTTAGATTGGCATTTGTCACATTCATTATAGTTACAAGCATGTGTGTACATTTCCATAAAAAAAGTTACAAAAAAAACATCAAATATACCATAAACACCAAAATATTATATATATATATATATATATATATATATATATATATAGATATATATCTATATATATATATATATATATATATATATATACATATATATATAGATATATAGATATATATATAATGCCAAGTTTTAGTAACATTGAAAACCCCCAAAACTTAGGTGTTTTCAGTATACAAAATGGTTTCTATAGATCCCACATGACACCCTAAACTGAAAAGTTCTAATCCTATTGAGTTTGTTGGTCATGATAGCACATCACTACTCTTGCTATCCTCCTAAGAGGTACCAAAAATTTCTTTGTCATACCCATTGTGTGCCTCGATAGATGAATAGGTATCTTCATCATGGGAAGATGCATAACACCCACTCGTCACTCCCTCGATGTTTCTTGCTACCTCTCTAAGGCTCTATGTATCATCTCCCTCTTCGAAGACTATCACAACCCCTATTGTTGCTCTAGTCCTTGTCAACTTCTCATTGTGTCTAGCTCCTCGAAGCATTCGTGCACGATGAACCTGTGATACATCTGTGTCATGCCAAAACTCGTGTCAGTTTGCTACATCCAAATAAAAAAATTTCATAAAATTCAAAAGTCAAAAAAAACTTTGTCATTGATCTATCTTCTTATCTACTAGCCCCCACTGAGTACTTGCTCATAGTACTATTTTCAGGTCCCCTGTATAGTTCATCCTTGCATATGGAAAATCCTCTATCATAGGGATCTTTCTCTATAACCGTGCGAAGAAGTTTTCATCAAAATATATCGTAATTAGTCCCCCTCCTATTTGAGGCATCCATTGACCCCACCTTTGTATTATTGGTTACTTGGGACCATCTACCACCAGACTCACCTATGACCTCATCATCGACGCTCTCTCTCGGAAAAAAGAGACAATCAGTGTACCAAACCCAAATTCTCTTTGGGCTCTAGTATTAACTATTCTAAGTTCTGATTTCACATGCATGAGAAGACTCTCACACCAGTTAAATACCTATGGTTGTATACAATCTAATGCTAGCTATATCTAGGCCTTAGTCACTATAGGTTGACTTTTACCCCTTTCCAATTGAACAATTATCCATAGGATAGACCATAATGGTCTCCATCTCACCTTGTCGATCAAAATTTTATTGGTAACCCTTGGTGTTCCTAGGGTGAAAAATCCAATAATCAAATCACCTGTGGTTCTGGGATCAACCCTTCCACCTATCAAATTATCTCATGCAACTTTTCTTAACAAACTAGTGAGGAAGTAGATCCCATCTCTTTTAATTCTAAGCTCATGATTCCCAACTTTGAACACCCTTTGATGTAACAGTCATGGAGAAAATTTCATGTAAGAAAAGTTAAAAACAATAACCATGGATGAATGGGACACTTATTCCAAGCTGAATGTTGGGCACGGCATCCTATTGTGCGTTCATTTGGTTTTTTATGGCTAAGGAAATTGGAAAAGGCAATGGCGAAGGCTTTGGAAAGGAAAAATGGCATTTTTGGCACAATTATTTATTAAAGTAATGGATATTAGGAGAAAAAGGAGGTGAAATGTCACACGTTGCATGTGAGGAGGAAAATGAAGGAAAATAATGGAAAATGAATAAAATGGAGGCCTCATTCATAAAAAGGATTATGAGGATCAGTTGGTAACCGTTTGCAGTTTAGATTTGAAGCTCTCTCATTATTCTCTCTCTCTCTCTCATACTCTTGGACACTTAGAGTTTTCTTGGAGCACTTTGGCATTGGAGCAAGAAAGGAAAAGAAGGGAAGAGGAAGCAAAGATCAAGCGAGGAAAGGCAATATCAAATAGCTACAATAGGCTTCATTGCAAGTATCAACTTGCAGGTGTATTTTCCTTGTTATATTTGGCATGCATGGGATTGCATGTCTTTATTTTCTACCATGGCATTGGTTTTTCCAGGTCTGAATGTATTTTCATCCTAGCCATGCCATTTCCTAATAGCTTTGATGAGATGGGTTCTCTCATGTGGTTTATGTGGGATGGACGGATTGGATTCGAAGTTGAGTGGGGTGGATCTCTGAATTGAAAAACACATGGTGGTAGTCGTCCCTGAACCAGACTAAGGATTCACGAAGCCACTAGCCTTGTAACCCTGAACCGGACTGTGGGTTGCGGTAAAGCCAGATTGTGTGACTCGGTGGGCCTAGGAATCCATTCTGGTGAATGGCGGTATATACAGTAAATCCAAGAGGTGGATTTTCTCTCTGTTGGACCTAGTGATTCCAAGATGGAATACATGTTAAATCTTGGAGAGTATGTCTTGGTGTAGGGCCTAGTGATTACTGAATTAGACTACAGATGCATGGTAAAGCCTAAGAGACTAGGAGGCACTCAAATTCCTCACGGTGTAGGCAGAAAAATCCGGTGGCATCCATATTGATTAGTGTTTTTGATGTGTTATATGAGGCCCACATTCATGCTTGGAATATGGCATGAGGTTGATTGGCTGAAGAGAGACTTGTCTCAACCAATCTATGCTGAGGTGGAACGTGGTACTCCCATCTTCGGTTGGTTCATTGCATTGATTAATAATTCATTGCATTTATTTTCATGTGTATATTTATTGGTGTATATATGGATTTTGATCGTTGATATGTTTATTGTAATTCTGTTCATATTATGTTGGTTATATGTTCATCTTATGGCAGCAACTATGTTTGTCTCTTAGCATGTTTTTATTTTTATTTGAATGGATATTGTATCTATGACCTAATAAGTGATAAGGCAGCAAATTCCATGAGGAAACAATGGTTCATGGTGATTCCAAGATAAGTAAGAGATCTCTACACTTAACTCTGTTATTTACACATGTAGGTTACATGTCAATGATCTGTTTGAAGAAATTCCTATCATGGCTAGTAGGGGTCTAGTTAAGGACTTGACCAACTATTTACTTTTGCATCATTGTTTACCTGTACTTTACTTAATTCTAACACTTCATTGCATTTTGGGCAATGGCCTAGGCTCTCGGCCTGAAAATGTGGCCCAAATCCTAGAGTCCCTGGAAAAGAACTAGCAAGTTTCAACCACCGTCATTGGCAGATAATCCTATGAAAGTGACTTTAGGTATTTGGTCGCTCCATCACCCATAGCATGAGAGCGACTAAGCCTTAAATTGTCCAAAATAGTCGTGGGACCCAGGGACAGGCTATCTGAGTGGCTGACTTGTCTCCTGAGGGTTATGCTGATGGTGTTGGATGGTTGTATGTGATTTTCCATAGATTCCACTTCCTTAAGGTCACCTAGGAGGTTGAATCTGATCATAGTGGTCTCTCATCTGATGTTTACCCCAGTTGGCATGGTAACTTGGGTGGATGTCAGAGGAGGGTGTTACAGAGTGGTATCAAAGCATGGCTTAACTCTCAAACTGAATGGGTTGAATGTGTGTTGGTCATGCATGCATGTTAGTTGCGCGTTTGTCTATTATACTTATATACTTGTTTCATTTGCTTGATGATGGATTAGGGTTGTAGTATGGTTATCATGGAGAATTTTCTATTGATTTCATGAAGAGTATTCGAAATGAGTATGTGACTGATTGTATATAGTTATTTGTTGCTTACATGTTAATTTTATGTCACTTACTTACATCCTTGTATGTTAGGTTACATTTTGAATATTTTGATTACATGTATCAGTCTTGTAGGTTGATTGCAAGAACTGATTGATTATATCCGACTACATACAGTTACGTGTATTTTTAGTTGGTTAGGCATTGCTTATGAATATTGTCAGTTGCATGTATCAATGTGTACAATGGGGTAATGGTTGTTGTTATGCATGAGGTCATAGCATGCATTTTTGATATGGCCTTGCATTGATGACTAGATCCTAGTTAGGTTGATGTTTATGTGTTGATTAATTTATTTTTGCATGTCTATACGCTGTTATGATTATGTTATACATGTACCATGCTGATTTGGCGATCTTGCAGACAAAGTATCTTCCCCAAGCTATAGTAAGGTACGCCAATTTATTGTGATTTGGTTTATATGACATATTATGCATTGTAGGAAGAAACAGATCAAATGGCTATAAAGGTGGTAGACTACGTAGAATCTCCCTTTGCATCAGATGAGCAGATGGTGTGGGGCACACTTCTGATTTAGCCGATACGTTGAGGATCTTGGAGAAAGAGATAAGGAGTTGTAAGGCAAATAATGACCAAATCATATAGTCACAAGAGAAGCAAGAGGAGGTTAATGATATACTTTGTTAGGTCCCTATAATACTAGTGATTACCCCATTACTATTGTAGTTGTATCCCTTATTAATATTTGTGTGCCCCTATTGTCCCCATATTGTTATTATTGTGCCCCATAGAATCCCTCTATTGTTATTTTTGTGGCTTTATATTATTATTGTTAGGTCGGCTGGGTTATATTGTGACTCCTTAGACTCCTATATATAGAAAGGAGGTTTTGTCATTTGTATCATCCAAGAATTGTTCATTTAAGTAATGTAAAGGAGGTTTCCCCATTGAAGAGGCTGAATTCTAAGGCGTTGATCTATCTTTTCTATCTTTTTGTGAGCTGGTTTCATAACATTTGGTATCAGAGCTTCGGATTCTAGGTTTCACTGCTCCAAATAGGTCATTGTGGTATTTTTGCTATAAATTTTTTTCTGAAATGTTTCAGAAGCTAAAAAACCAATCCATTTGAGAAAAAATCGCACTGAACCTCGGATCCAAATTTCAGAGCTTTTCACATTGTATTTGCGGAGATATGATCTGAGGAAGTTGGTATTTGTGCAAACTCCTAAATTACAGTCCAAACAGGTGACCTGGGGAAAATCATCATAACTTTCTCTCTAAGCATCAGATTGAAATTTTGTAGCAAGGTACAAAAAGAGGACAGACTATAGTTTCTTGTATATATTTTTCAGAGCCAAAGGTCGAAACACTAACTCGTGGCATGTTGTACAAGTTCGCTCTACTGAACTAGTCTGTAATCAAGTCACTGTGGGAGATTTGGCATAACTCTTCCATGGAGAATCCAATTTGGATCAGACTGGTGGCATTGGAAAGAGGATGCAGAGGGCTACTCGAGGTCACAATTTCAGAACTAGATGATCTAAAATTACAGAGATACATCATATTCAATATCAAGCTCCTACAAAGTGAGAAAAAAGTCTGTAGTTTTTTTTAAATTTTTGCATGAGCTTGGTTTGAAAAATTAGTTTGAAGGAATTCAAAGGGCATAGTAAAGCATTATTATCAGTAATTGATGCCCCAAGGAAATAAAATGCAAACACCTAGTAGGCAACCTGAAAGCTCTAGCATGACTCATGAAGAAGAGGAAGAAATGCAACATGATATATCAAAATTACGAGACCAAGTGCAACAAGTGTCACTTGCACAAAAAGTAGCAGAATCTAAGATGGATGGTTTAAAGAAAGATGTAGAAGCTAATATGGATGGTTTAAAGAAAGGTGTAGAAGCTATGATGGATTGTTTAAAGACAAGCATGGAAGATTTGAAGATAGGCTTGGAAGATTTGAAGACAGATTTGAAGACGGATTTGACAAAGTTTCTACAAGAAATGCTTACTAATGGTGAAAGGGTAGTAAAGGAAACTCAAGATGAGAATAAAAGAAATGTTAATCATGATTTCATATGCTCTAATGTTGGATCAAGGACCCACCATATTCTAAAAATCGATATGAGGAAGTTTGATGGCAAGGATCCCGCAACATGGATATTACAGATGGAGCAATTTTTCGATCTTAATAATGTGCAAAACACACAAAAGGTACATATTGCAACTTTATATTTGGAACCAAATCAGTTTGTATGGTATCAATGGCTTTTCTCTCGTAAACAAATTATCACTTGGGCAATTTTTACGAAAGAATTGACAGCACATTATGAGGATACAAAAAGCAACACTTTTTTTAGCCAATTGATAAGTCTCAAACAAAAGGGTTCAATAATGGAGCACATTGAGGAGTTCCAAAAATTGAACATAAGGGTAAAAAATATTCCAGAGGAGCATAAGATTGATCTGTTCATAGGGACTTTAAAGGATAATATCTAACATGATGCTCGCCTTTTGGAACTTGATTCATTAGAGAAGGCATTCAGGTTAGCAAGAAAAATGGAAAGCAAAATTATGGCAACCAGGAAGCATACCACTCACAACTATAAAGATGGAAGTGTTGTTGCCCCTAGTCTTCCACAACCTATAAGGTTGAAACCACAAAAATTGGAAGAAAAAAGAGCAAAAGAGCTTTGTTACATTTGTGATAGAAAATACACTAAAGGTCATAAGTGCACTGAGAAGAAATTATTCGACATAGATTGTGAAGAGGAAGAAGAAAATGAGCAAGAACGATCAAAAGAAGAGGATATTCTGTAGGAACAAAGCCTAGATAAAGAAGAAATGAATCTGGCCATATCTTGTAATGCATTGGCTGGAATTACCACTCCTCAGACCATCAAGATAGAAGGACAAATCAAGAAGAAAAAGGTAATAGTGTTGATTGATTCGGGAAGTACTCACAATTTTATTCATTGTAAGGTAGCAAAAGAATTGAATTGCTTCCTATATCCAGCACCAGAGTGTCAAGTGATGGTTGCAAATGGAGGAACGATAAATTTCTCTGGAAAGTGCCATAATATCAAGCTATCCATGGGAGAATATGTATTGACTAGCCCAATGCTTTCCAATCCAATGGGAGGTGTTGATGTTGTACTAGGAGTCCAATGGCTACAATCCTTGGGTACAATAACTTTTAATTTTCAAGAACTTTTCATGAAATTTTATGCAGAAGGAAAGGAAGTTGAATTAAGAGGTATTGCAGGGAAACCTGGAAAGATAATCATCTCTAACGGTATGACAAATCTTCTAAAAAAGGAACAAAGAGGTGTAATTGCACAATTATGTTCGCTATATGTTTCCACATCGGAATCATATATTTCTCTAGATCTCCCAAAAGTCTTGGATGAGCATTCTAGTGTATTTGAGACTCCAAAAGGTCTCCCACCTATTCATGATCATGATCATGCTATTCATCTGATTCCAGGAAGTGTTCCTCCAAACATCAGGCTGTACAGATATCCCTATGCCCAAAAGAGTGAAATTGAACGTATGGTTGCAGAAATGCTAGAGGCTGGTATAATCCAACCTAGTCAAAGTTCTTTCTCTGCTCCAGTAGTATTGGTGCACAATAAGGATGGATCATGGCACATGTGTCTGGATTATAGGGAGCTCAACAAGCTCACTATTAAAGATAAGTTTCCCATTCCTGTCATTGATGAATTACTAGATGAATTGCATGGATCAATTTATTTCACCAAGTTGGATCTTCGTTCAAGATATCATCAAATCATAATGAATTCTGAAGACATTCCACAAACAGAATTTAGAACTCATGAGGGTCATTATGAATTTTTGGTCATGCCTTTTGGCCTTACCAATGCACCTTCTACATTTCAAGGTTTGATGAATTCCATTTTCAAACCATTCCTTAGAAAATTTGTGCTAGTATTTTTTGATGATATACTAATCTACAACAAGCCTTGGAAGGATCATGTTGAACATGTTGACAGGGTGCTACAACTATTGGAGGAGAAACAATTATATGCAAAAAGATCCAAATGTTTCTTTGGAGTACAAGAGGTGGAATATTTGGGTCACATTGTATCTCATGAAGGAGTTAAGGTAGACCCTAGCAAAATTAAAGCCATTAAGGAATAGAAAAACCCGACATCCATAAAGCATCTGTGAGGATTTCTCGGGGTTGATAGGGTATTATCGCAAGTTTGTTAAGAATTATGGGAGAATAGAAGCACCTCTAATAACATTATTGAAGAAAGATGCATTTTCATGGACTCCAGAAGCAACAAAGGCCTTCGAACATCTTAAAGAGGCAATGTGCCAAGCACCAGTCTTAGCTACACCGAACTTCACAAAAACCTTTATTGTAGAATGTGACGCTTCAGGAAATGGAATCGGTGCTGTTTTAATGCAAGATGAAAGACCCATTGCTTTTGAAAGTCATCCAATCAAGGGAAAGTTTTTACACAAAGCTATTTATGAGAAGGAAATGTTGGCAATACTACATGCACTTAAGAAATGGTGACCCTACCTAATGGGAAGACATGTCAAGGTAAAAACGGATCATGATAGCCTTAAATACTTTTTAGAACAAATATTATCCTCTGAAGAGCAACAAAAGTGGGTCACAAAGATGTTGGGTTATGAATTTGAAATCATCTACAAAAAAGGGAAGCAAAATGTGGTGGCAGATGCACTCTCAAGAAAGGATGAGGATGTGGAAGCATTGTTGTGGGCCATTTCTATTATCCAACCAGACTAGATAAACGAAGCAAGGGAGGAATGGAAGAATGATGAAGAAGTGTGGGCACTTATTCGAAAGTTACAACAAGATTCCAGTACATCTAATACATTTAGCTGGAAAAATGATTCCTTATGGTACAAAGATCGCTTATACCTCTGTAAGAATTCCCAACTCAAACAAAATATTCTTATGCAAATGCACACTTCTCCCTTAGGAGGGCACTGAGGATTTTTAAAAACTTGCCATATGGTTAAGAAGGAATTTTTTTGGGATGGCCTTAAATCGGATATTCAAAAGTTTGTGGTGGAATGTTTGGTTTGCCAACAAAATAAAGTTGAAAAAATTAAGACCCCAGGTTTATTACAACCTTTATCCATTCCAAGCCAATGTTGGGAGGAGGTTTCAATGGATTTTATCACAGGTTTACCCAAGTATGAGGGAAAGAGTGTCATCATGGTGGTTGTTGAAAGACTTACCAAGTATGCACACTTTTGTGCATTATCACATCCATTTAAAGCCAGTACAGTTTCTACTGCATTTATGGAAACAATTCAAAAGCTACATGGAAATCCAAAGATTATTGTAAGTGACAGAGATCCCATCTTCACTGGAAATTTTTGGACAGAATTATTTTCTTGTCTTGGTACTCCGTTAGCTCATAGCTCATCTTATCATCCTCAATCTGATGGGCAAACTGAGATAATAAACAAATGTTTGGAAGGATATCTTCGTTGCTTTGTCTCTAATAAAAACACAATGGGTCAAATGGTTTCCTCTGGCTGAATGGTGGTATAACACATCCTTCCATACAGCAACAAAAATGACCCCATTTATGGCACTTTATGGATATCAGCCACCATCCATCACATCATATTTAAGAGAAAATTCTAAGGTTCAAGCAATGGAACATCACATCAAACATCAACAACAAGTCCTCCAATTCTTAAAAGATAACCTCGTGTTGGCACGGAATAGAATGAAACAACAGGCAGATCAACATCGCAGCGAAAGAAGTTTTGATGTAGGTGATTAGGTATTCCTACGGCTACAACCATATAAACAAATGTCCCTGAAGGAGATGGGAATGTTAGGTCCCTATAATACTAGTGATTACCCCATTACTATTGTAGATGTATCCCTTATTAATGTCGTTGTGCCCCTATTGTCCCCATATTATTATTATTGTGCCCCATAGAATCCCTCTATTGTTATTTTTGTGGCTTTATATTATTATTGTTAGGTCGGCTGGGTTATATTGTGACTCCTTAGACTCCTATATATAGAAAGGAGGCTTTTTCATTTGTATCATCCAAGAATTGTTCATTTATGTAATGTAAAGGAGGTTTCCCCCTCGAAGAGGTGAATTCTAAGACGTTTATCTATCTTTTCTATCTTTTTGTGAGTTGGTTTCATAACAAGGGCTACTTTGGATCAGCCATGCACATGAGGATGGGACTAATAGAGCATATGGTAGTAGATCTCTTGGTAGACACAGGTCAAATAGATATGACACGATGAGAGATGGCAAGTTGTTGGACACTCTAGACAGGAGGGACGATGAGTATAGGTATTATTCTAGTTTTGGTTTTGATGGAAATCATGATCATTATCGCTAGCATCCTTCCAGGAGGAATGATAGGGGGTACTTGCCAGATGAATTGAAGAAAGAAAAACTACCTACTTTTGATGAAGATGTGAAGAAGTTGGAAGATGTAGAGGCTTGGATACTTGGTATGAACAAATTCTTTGAGTTGCATCAGTACACAGATAACAAGAAGGCCCGAATAGATATCTTTAGCTTGAAAGGTAAAGCAGACATCTGGTGGGAATATGTTAAGTAGGTTAGAGACATCAGGACATATGACTTGAGTTGCCCGGAATTTAAGAGGTTTTTCAGGAAGAAGTACTTGTCAGAAAGGTACTACGATAGTAAGGCTAAATATTTCTATGAGTTAAAGATGGGGCAGGGAAAAATGAAGATTATATGACCAATTTTCTTGAGTTATTGAGCTACGTACCATATCTTACTGATGATAAGGCTAAATTTCAAAGACTTGGCAATGGTTTTCCATTAGCATTTAGAGATCAGATTGAGTATGATGAGCCTTGGTCACTTGGGGAAGTCATTGGGAAACTGAAGCATTGTTATGAGTAATCAAAGCATAAGAATCAATCTTAGCATGGATGGAAAGGAAAAGACAAAGGTAGAGGTAAATGGAAACCTAAGAGGACAAGGCCTCAACATGCAGATGGGAAATAAAATGTGGCACCGCAAAATAGATTTAATGCAGCTAGACATGGACATGGGCCACAGCAGCATCAGTAACATAGAGGTGAGGGAGTTGGTCAGTTGGAGTGTTGGACATGTGGTGAGGAGCACCTTAGGAGAGATTTTTCGTAGCATCAGGGTGGAAGGCCTAAGATATACAGTGCATAGTAGGCACAAATTGTTACGGATGTTGGCCAGAGTATTCCAATGGATCTATGCAGCAATGGATAGCAGGAAAGCAAAACACCATGCATCTATCATTGAGATGGACGATAAGCTTTGTGATCGTGTTATTTCTATTTTGATTGACCCTGGATCTAATTATATCTATGTTAGTCCTAACTTGGTGGATAAATGTGGGATGAATAAGGAGTTACATGCAGAGTTTTGGTTAGTGCAGTTAATTATAGGTACGAAGAAGCGAGTTCATCATTGGGTAAGAGCTTGTGCATTTGATTTGAATGGTATGCCTACAGCAACACATTCGAATGTATTATCATTGGGTTCATACAATATGTTATTGGGAATGGATTGGTTGTATTTACATAGAACCAAGGTTGAGTGCTATGACAAAGCTATTGAGTGTGTTGATGAAAATGGGGAACCAATAGTCTTGCAAGGTAAGAAGAAAGCCACATCAATTAGGACGGTGACATCTATACAAGCAAAGTGTGGCCACGGGAAGGGTGAAAGCTCTTTGCAGTACACATTTATAGTGATAAAGGTAAGGAGGCTAAGGATGCAGATGTGTTGAATAGGTACCTAGTGTTGTAGCAGTTTTGGGATGTATTCCCTAAGGACATTAGAGAGTTGCCACCTCACAGGGAGGTAGACCTTTTGATTGAGTTAATACCAGGGGAAGCTCCAACATCGAAAGCACCTTGCAAGATGAGCACACCTGATTTGGTTGAGTTAAAATTGCAGCTAAAGGAAATGTTGAATAAGGGATACATTAGGCCAAGTGTATCACCTTGGGGCACACTAATCTTGTTTGTGAGGAAGAAAGATGGTACCCTCAGATTATGAATTTATTATAGGAAATTGAGCAAAGTGACTATCAAGAACATATATTATTTGCCAAGGATTAATGACTTGTTCGATCATCTAAAGGGAGCAACAGTGTTCTCAAATATTGACTTGAGATCCAGATACCATCAGGTACGCATCAAATAGGAGGACATTTACAAGACTACGTTCAAAACTAGGTATGGGCATTATGAGTTTGTTGTTGTTCCATTTGACTTAACTAATGATCCAACTACATTCATGTGTTTGATGAATATTGTGTTGCATCCATATTTGGATAAGTTTGTCATTGTGTTCATTGATGATATATTGGTATATTCTAAAAATGAGGAAGAGCATGCCAAGCATTTAGTAGCAACATTGAGGTTGTTGAGAGAGCATCAATTGTATGTTAAGGTCAACAAATGTAGCCTCTTTCAAAATGAGGTACAATACTTGGGACAAGTTGTCTCCAAAGAGGGAATTACAGTAGATCCATAGAAGATAAGGGCCATCATGGAGTGGGTAGCTCCTAAGAGTGTGGATGAGGTGAGATATTTCATGGTTTTAGTAGGATAGTATAGGAGTTTCATTAGGAACTTCTCACAGATTTCTTATCCTATCACATCATTGCAGAGGAAAGGTAATAATCTCGAATAGACTGAAGAGTGTGAGGCTAGCTTCGAGCAGCTTAAGAAGTTGCTAACACAAGCGCTAATGCTACATATTGTAGATATAGACAAAGAGTTTGCAGTATGTACAGATGCTTGCACGAGAGGAATTGGTGGAGTCCTTATGCAGGAGGGATAGGTGGTATGTTATGAGTCCCATAAACTAAATGAGCACGAGAAGAACTATCCCACGCATGATCTTGAGTTGGCAACAATTATACATGCACTTAAGATGTGGAGACACTATCTTCTTGGCAGGAAGTTTGTGTTTATGAGTGATCACATTAAGTTGAGATATTTGTTTGACCAATTGTTATAGTGTTTTATTCTCAAAGGTGTATGAAAAGGAAACACTTAAGACTGTGGATGACAAACAGTATAAACAATATAAATGGCTGCTAAACATTGTAGATCTATAGCAACTGATAGAAACAAAACTTGCCAAAGTCCTGATCTATGCCACAATCATAGTTAAACAAAAAAATGAAATAGTAATAATAACTCCAATAATCCAATGGAAACAAGATATACAAAGAATAGATTTTATTATAACACCTGTGAAGGGAACGAATAAATGTTACCAGTCCCCCTCTATGGGATGGGTTCTTGGCTATCCTCAAACGTCTTAATCTTGTGTAGAGTCTCTCTCCTCTATAATGTGTAAACCCAGAAAATAAAATGTTTGAGCTTAATGGGAACACAAATGGAAGAAAAGTGGTGTGCGACAATGATAATTATTAGAATTATAGCAGTGATTGCAACAATGAAAATAATCAAAAGTGAATAATGAATGGAAAACCCTCCTATTTATAACAAAATATTGAGTTATCCTCGAAAAATGAGCAATAATAAAATATTATTAACCCCGTTCTTGGAATAACCACTTGGAATATTTTATTATATTTGGTTAGGAGGGAAAAAATATTTAAACTTTCATTTAGAAATAATAAATAAATAATCTATTTATTTATCATCTCAAGAAAGTGGTTAAGGAATAATAAACAAATAATGATTTATTTAATTATTCTTAAATGATTTAGTCAAAATTGACAAGGAATAATCATTAATTAGTGATTAATTAATATTCCTAGAGAAAAATAAGATAATTAATGATTTATCTATATATTTTTCATAACTAGGTCAAATATGACAAGGAATATTAATTAAACAATGGTTTAATTAATTATTCCTATAAGATAATTAAATAAATAGTGGTTTATTTAATTATTTTTCATGGGATTAATTATAAATTGCTTAACAAATGTGGTTTATTAAGTAATTTCTCACAGTGAAACCAATTTTACTATGGTAAAATTGGCTTTACATGGTGTACTTCAATCAATCTAGTAAATTAGGCTATATGATCAATTTTTTGGTGATAATAGATTGTCCCTCAATGTACGAGTGTTGGGAGAAAAACGTATGACCGAAGTACATTGTAAAGACACAATCACTAGACAACGAAGTGGAGTTAGAGAGAGAGAGAGAGGCCAATAGAGCTGGAGCAAAAGAGGATAGGGATAGAGGGGGCGAGACCAATGCAAGTCTCCTTTTATGTTGTGGTGCCAAATCTCAGTGAGGCAGGGGATGCATACCTATTACTAATGAGATAACTTAGTACAAGAATAATGATGTTCCAAAAACATAAAACTGAGCAATGAAGTACATGTTGAATGGTACATGACATGCTGGCATAACTAAGCCAAAAAATAATACAATGTGTTCCATATACATAATGCACCTAGAAAAAACATGAGCCATGACTTAATACAATAATATATGAGTACATGAGATATAATGGCCCTTCACTCAAAAAATGGGTCGGAGGGAGGGTAGAACAATCGAAGAAGCCCTGCTGAACAGGGAAGGGCTCTGCAAAACTGAATGGATCATCTAAAGGAGACATGCATAATATGAACACTGTGATCGATAGGAACCAAACCCATCAAATTTGCGAAACTGCATCTGAGGTTGTAGCATAATATGAAGGCATTTGGGCATGTGGGGGGCTACCTGAAGGGCCACCCTCTCATGAGGTCTGAAACATCTCACACATAGTCAGGAATCATTGGTATAGTCTTCTACATCACTGGACCATCAAGTGTATGGATCACGATCATGAAACAACCAAGTCAAAGGGAAATGATGAGTCCCTCTTATCAATCTGAGGCAATGAACAAGAATGGAATCTGGAAACAAGATACACCGCCCTCTAGGTCATTCTTCTGGAATAAATGAGTTGATGTCGACAGAATAGGGCCCGTGATAAGTGAGGCAATGAGGATACTCAACTAAGGCACGAGGGAAAATAATAATGTGATTGATAAACTGACACCAGGGACAATGGAGAAAATGGGATTGAGGGCAAACAGACAACTTCCCTTGTCAGAGCATAAAGTGCATGGTTGACCTAGCAGTGACTAACTTGAATTCGAAGGGGATTGGGGATACTATGACTGGAGGAAAAAATGGGCAACGTAGGATGAACGATATGAAAAAATGGATGGAATATTGTGACATGATATAATGGGACATGAAACAAACTCCATGGATGCAAAGGTGACTCATCGTAGATGCTCTAAACAAGGGTGACTCGATGACGCTTCCACACAAAATAGGCTCAGTGGGGACCATGAAGGCATGAGTAAATGATGGTTAGTCATGATGAAAATCAACATGTGAGATGACAAGTATTAAGAGGAGGTGGACCTCAAAGTGCAAGTGTTTCTTTATGAAGAAATTCGATTTTGAGAGGCGACGAAGTGACCCTTCTTGGAAAAATGACTTCCTGTTGAAGTGTCAAATTATCAAATGAAATGATTCAACCTACCTAAATGCATGACAAAAATAAATACATACAAATCAATGCGAGATGTTATGGGTAAAATTTCTTAAGGTGCATTGCATTAGGAGGATTAAGAAGGAGTTGGACATCGAAATCCTCCAGGAGATATAACCCCTTGCCTAAGTCCTTACGAATGATGTAAGGCCCTAGCCATAATGATTCAAACTTCCCATGTCCCGGGGTATCATGGGCCTAGTCATACACCAGAACAAGATCACCTTCGTGGAAGGAACAAAGGTTGACTTTTCAATCATACTGGGCTTTGGTGCACTTTTTGACCACTTCAATGGTTTGCAAAGAAACATAGCGGTCTTCAGAGGTGCATTCAAGCATGACAAGTCATTGTTCTAATGGTTGGGTGTCAGGGAGAATTTCGACAGCTAGGTGAAGGGAAGGTATCTCACACTTGATTAGCAAGACTACCTCCTTGCCAAAAACAAGGTGGAAAGGAGTGAACCCAGTGGCGGTTTTGAAAGAAGTTCTATAGGCCCATAAAGTTGGGAGGAGCATAAGGTACCAGTTGGTCTTATGCTTATTCACCATCCGCTGAAGCATCATTTTGAGAATCTAGTTGACCTCTTCAACCTACCCATTACCTTGTGGGTAATAAGAAGATGAATACTGGTGTCAGAAGCCCAACAGTGAGGATAACTCGTGCCATACATCATCTTTAAAATGTTGGCCATGGTCAAAGACCAATTGTTTCAAAACCCAAAATTGAGCGATCACATGGTTAAAAAAGAAAAGGTTCAGGGTAGTTGTCGTGTTATTGAACGTTGGCATGGCCTCATCCCATTTGGTAAAATAGTCGACCGCTACGATAATATACTTATGGTTATTAACAGATGTTGTTCAAAAATCCATAAAGTCAATGGCCCATTTATAGAAAGGACCTGTAGTGATGACAGGATGGAGGGGAGCTGGTGAGGCTCTTTCCTTTGGGGAAAAATGTTGGAAATTGGGATAGTTTTTTACTGCCTCAATGCAATCACTGAAGAGAGAGGGCCAAAAGTAACCTACGTGCATGAATTTCTGGGCAGTGGCCATACTAGGGAGGTGACCACCACAAGCACCACTATGATAGGAATTTAACACTTTCTCTACTTTAGGATGGGTGTGACAATGATGAAGGATAGAATCCACAATGCGACGATAAATTTTGTCACCGATGAGTAGGTAGCGAGCGGCCTGGTATTGAATTCATCGTTGATCATCATGAGTAAGATGGGGGGGAAACTTTTGGGTTTGAAAATATGTGAGGATATCTCCGTACCAAGGATCATTTGAAGTGATGACAAACAAGTTTTCATCTGGAAGCTCGTCGTTAACTAGTGGATCATGGCCACTAGTGAGTAATTCAGAAATGAGTTAGGAAAGGGAAAAACCTTTCTTACTCTTAGGCGTAACAAAATCAAGATCAAATTCCTAGAGTATGATGACCCAATGTGCATACTTCCCATTGATGATTCATCGACTCAATAGGAAGGTCATGGGGTTGGAGTTTGTTATGATCCTAGTGGTACGCGTAAGGATATAATGACGAAGTGTTTGGACAAAGAACATGACGACCAATGCCAATTTCTCTTCGTGCGAGTAGTTCATGGGGGGACCTACGAGGTTCTTACTGACATAGTAGATAACATACTCATTTCGATCATCATCTTCTTGAATAAGGACCCCAGTGACCGAATGGTCGGAACATGAGATGTATAAGATGAAACCCTTGGTGAAGTCAGGGGGACTGATCAAGGGAGCGAAAGTGAGAGAATGTTTCAGGGCATCAAAAGACTATTGAGCATGGTCATCCCAAACAAATGGAATGGTTTAGTGAAGGATTCCAAGATACCCATGTGCGGTGGTCGCATAGTCAGGCACGAACTTGTGAAGGAAGTTGGCTTTGCCTTGAAGGATTTGTAACTAATGCAAGGTACAGGGAGGTGGCAACTCAGGAATGGCTTGAACTTTCAGGGGGTCAAGAGTGATATTGTCTTTAGACATAATGAATCCTAACAAATGGTTGGCAGGAACACAAAAGACACACTTCAATAGATTAAGACGGATGTTATAATTGTGATATCGGAGAAAAATGGTGCACAAATCATGAATATGTTGCGCCTGAGACCTAGAACGAGTGGTGAGATCATTAAGGTAAGCAAGGATAAGGTGCGCCAAGTCATGAAAATAGTATGGCATGGCCCGCTAAAATGTGGCTCCAACATTTTTTAAGCCGAATGGCATGACCCGATATGTAAAGGTTCCCCACAGACTAATGAATGATGTCTTTAACTAATCAGCACGACATATACTGATATGGGTGTACCTGGAGAATCCATCCATAAAGGATAGAAAATCATGCCCCATGCACTCATCAATGATCTGGTCAATAGAGGGTGTGGGAAAGTTGTCTTTGGGAGAAGTTTTGTTCAGGTCATGAAAATCGTGCAAACACGAATGGTGCCTTGCTTCTTGAGAACAGGAACCGGGCTGGATACCCATGTGGTATACTCAATGGGATAGATGAAATAATCCTGCTTTATCTTATCTATCTCGGCTTTTATGGCCTGACGACGACAAGGGTGGATGGGTCTCAACTTTTGACAGACAAGAGTCGCATCGGGCCATGTGTCGATATGGTGTTCAACAATGGCGGGATCAAGTCCAGAAATTTCAGAGTAAGACTGAGTGAAAACATCATGGAATTTTTTGAATAGCTTGGTGTAAGGTGAAATTTCTTCCGGGGTGCAATGTGCCCCCAAGGTAATGTTTTCCTCGACCCTTGGTTTATCTAAAATGCTGATTTTGATAGCAGGAAAGATGTTGTACATATTCCTTCTTCGAAAGAATCAGGGGCAACGATGGAATTTCGAGACCAACTGACTTCACCATGGATGAAGTCTTTTGATTCCACAGCATACTAGTCATGAGATTGTTGTGGCAGGAAGTATGCATGATGGTGCATATTATCCCAAGGGTGATCAGGGGTAGACATAGCTTCCATGATGTCCTCATCAAAATGGAAGATGGGCAGACGAGAAGAAGACTGACTACATGATGCTGTGGCAGTACTTGGTGCATTAACCTGAGAGAGAAGGTTCACATACACATCATCTGGAATGGTAGATGAAGAGATAGCAGATGGAGGATATACGAATGTTGAGACTTGGGATTTTGTTGAAAGAGGTTCGATAGAAGCGCGCACAGAAACCACAAAAAGGTTTGCATGCGAGGAACTCAAGGATGATGACAGGTAAAGGATATGGCCCATGGAGTCTGTCATCTCGACATTGGGGGGAGGGATCATGATGGTGGGACTAAAGTCCCCCTGTTCTGATTTACTAGTGGTACCAGAATCCATAGGTAGAGGAGTAGGGGATCGTCTATGAGTGGTCTCTTATTCGCAAATCGCCTCAAGGAAATTGTGCAATTTGTCGAGAGAAGGGAAACAATGGGAATAGTGACCATGATGATCATACAAGGGTAATTTATGCATAACATTCTGAGTTTCTTGGCTACACCTAGTAAGGTAACATGGACGTCAAGGATATTTGACCTAGGGAACATCTCATGAACCAAAGGTTTAAGATGAGGGAGCTCAGGACAATTATTAGTGGCGTGCCAAACAACTTTACACAAAGCGCATGGAGCTGACAACTTTTGGGAATTGGGGGCTAGAGGAGCTTGGGGAGCCTTGTCCTTAGGTTCTTTCATCTTAGCTTTTCCCCCTGTCTAGATGCTTTCGCAATAGGAACAGGTTCCTTTTGAGGTTGTGATGGAACTAGAGCAGTGGCAAGGGCTGTAGGAACCAATTTAACCAAGGCCAAAGCATGATAAGGTCTTAGCTGACCAAGCAGAGTGCTCGTAGGAGGATCAGTGAACCATACTGGGATCCCCAAATTCATATTAGGGAGGACCAATGAAGCCATGGAAGGGATAGAAAAGATTCCTGAAGGAGGAAATAAGAAAGGTATCTGTCTTGCAAGGTAATGTCTCGGCGGAACAAATCTTGGATGGTTGAGGCCTTGAGGAACAGTTCCTAGTGGGAACATAGGAGAGGCACCAAAAAATAGAGGAGGTCCAAGGGGGTGGATCTAGATGGCTTGACTAGGGTGGTAACCTCAGGGTGTTAAGCATCTAGTTGTAGATCAGATGTACCAGGATGCTTAAGAGCAGCCCGTGACACTTGTAACATGCAAACACTCAAAGAGTTAGGCTTTGAGATGAGAGGGGGAGGACTAGGGAAAGCACCCAACAATGAGGAATCTTTATAGACTCTGGGTGAAACACTGGTGAGAGGATTTGAAGACTGCTTATCTGACATTGACGAGATAATGGACTTGGGGGAGGTCACAGATGTCAACTCATAGTATGTCAACTGATCGATGGTAACAATCTTCCCTTCATGGGGGAAGCACATCTTGCAAAAAACCGTAGATGCAATGGCTAACATGGCATATGTGTAACTACGACCCAAGAGAATGTTTTAATCTAAAGGGGCATCGATAACCTCGATGTCTACATAGACAGTCTTTCCTGCAAGAGTCACTAGACAATTGCGATACATGCTAAGATGATGAGAGGAATATCTGTCCCAAGCACATAAAGTGATGGTGGATGGGTACAGCTCAGGTGACTTAAGTTGTTTCCAAATGGCAGTGGACATCACACAGGTGGATGCACCTTCATCAATAATGCATCGGGATATGATGGCATTATGGACTCAGACTGGTATCTGGAAAGCAATGGATGAAGGTAAAGGGGGATGTTCTGATGTATCAACTGGGAAGACAATCAAATGATCGTCGAAAGGATCTACTGTTCCCAAAGTAGTTAGTAGAGATTTCTTTCAAGATGGCCATGACTAGAGTACCTCCAGCGTTGACATGGCGGCAGGTGATTGAGCCAAGTCATCTACTATACTGTGTGTATGGGCAACTCAGTTGGAAGCCGCACTACAGCATAATGGTCCCTTAAGGATATTAGGAATGGACTCAACTTTAGGTTGAGGGATCTGTAGTGGACCATTTGGCGTCATATGAGGCTCAGTAGACGTTTCTATTTTGGACTCAGTGGTAGATGAAGTCATTGGCTTGTCATATTGACACAACCAAGTTTGTAGGTTGATATTAGAGGGGTTAACCTCATCATAATTCATCATGAGGATCTAGTAGTCACCATGACCAGAAGGTTGGGGGGGATGGGTTGCTTGACCTGGCTAAGGTTGAGCAGAAACAAATCCTTGCTGAGGGAAAGCATTTGTAAGCACTACTGGTTGAGATGGCACAAGATTCTGAGGTGATTTTTGGATGGGCGATTGACCTATAGAATCTACTTGAGCTTCCCACATTTGGCGCATCTGGGGTAAGAGAGGACACTCATGTGTATAATGGCCATGTACATCAAAACATGCACAAGGATTTTTCATACAAATAACCTTGTTCTGCTTGGGCTGACTGCCCTATTGCTGGTTGTTGGTGTTAGGATGGTTCCCCTAGGGTTCACTAGGTTGATTACCTTGATTACACTGGTTACCCTTGTTACCTTTTCCCTTATTCTTTTTCAACGAATTTTGGGGATTGTTCACACTCTGTTGCCCAAACACTTGACCCTGAGGGGGTGATGGCTGTTGGGGCTAAGGATGCATGGGAGGCTGCGACACTAATGCTTGAGGAGTTGGAGCACTCAGTTGTGCATACGGAGGAGCAATAGTTTGGTAGACAGGTTGAGCATTGGCTAGCCCTGAAAACATGTTACTAGTAGGAGGTGCATAAGTGTTGGAGGAACTGGTGCCCCCCTGTGGATAGCCATAAATTTGTTTAGTATATGGTGAAGGGTGTGAAAGGGTTCCAACAATATCTTCAATGACGTGAGATGTCCATGGTGCATTGGCACCTCCAGGACGAGGGAGGTCTGGAATGATGGTATAGACATAATCAGATTGGGCATAAATCAAGTCATATCTCAGAGCGGTCTGGAGAGCTTCTTCCTTTGTTTGAGGAAAATGGGACATGACGTCTTTGGCAATGGGTTATAAAAGGCTCCTAAGAAAACAATCTAGGTAGACACGGTCTTCGACGGGAAGGGCACAACATGTACTCCCCCTTCTATGCCATTCTTGAACATGATCTGAAAGATGAGTGGCAGAGGACTGATAGAATGCGGTCAAGAGCTCCGTACTAGTGTCATATCAGAGAGGTAACTGAAAATATGAGAGGAATGCTTTAGCAAGCGTCGCAAAAATGGAATGAGATGTCGCACGTTGGTCTACATACCATTTTGCAGCCTCTCTATCGAGCCGTAAAAAGGGTCTTTTTCACCTCTAATTACCTCACATTAACTTGTCAATCCAGGAACGATTTGTTATCTAGAAGAGTGTACTCAGTTTGAGGCAGTCATTTGTCAGAGTAATGCTAGTAGTATAGTGCTCAGAATACAAGAGTAAACGGATGCTTAAAACAAGATCTACTTACAGCAAAGCACTTTAAAGCCTAAATCATGCATTCGGAAAACTAAGCGGTTTACCAGTCAAGGGTCCAGTAACAGTAACTCATCCCTCTGTAAACTGATGTAATTAAAGACAATCAAGGAATAGATCATCAATATAGGAACTAGACAACAAATGTCAATGCCCACTACAGTTTCAGATCGTTCTACACACTAAAGCAATGAGAACGTAAATAACAGGAAATAGAACAACAACTAGGAAATGGAACAACAACTAGAAAATGTAACAGCAACTAATTCTTATAAACAGAAACACTTTAATCTACAGGAATAAGTGCAGCAATCGTATCCTATATAAATCTTTACTCTAGGAATAAATTAGACAGCACACGGAAATAGAACGGTAACTGATTAGTAACGAAATATAGAACAGCGCTCAGATCTAATTGTGAATGTACAGTAAACCGAAATAAATAACACACATAGCACACCTTAATACTGAGAGAAACAATAATCTGACTCTGATACCACAAATATTAATCTCAGTTATAACGGATAACGATCATGATTCGTAATGGAACAACAATGTCAATTGAACAACAATTGTAATTAAATAGAAACCATAGATGAATACAGTAATACCAACTTAAGAATATTACAGCCTGATTACTCTGTAATTGAACAGCAATAGCATTCTGTAAAAAACAGTAATGTTACATCAATGACTTAAAGGAACAACAATACGTTATAAAGTCAGAATGATCAATACGATATTCCTGTTACGGAGAACGATATTGTAAATATAACAGAGCAGTGATATAAAATAACAAAACACATCCGATTACCGATCAAAGCTGATAATGAAAACCACACACGAATTAAAGATAATGGTACAAGAGCAAGTGTTCCACCAGGGCCGGGCCCTTAGCCTCCAGGGATACACTGCTTGAGATTATTCCAGGATCAAAGATGGAACAACAACTAGATTTATATTAAAGCATTAAAACAGAATTACAACGAATCACTTCTCAACGAGAGTCGATGATCAAAGTTTCAATTACAGAGAAAATTTACATAGAAAAATAACAGCAGATCATCCCCCGGGCTAGCAGTGCTGCCCCTTTTTATAACAGCTAAAGCGGAGATATCAAGGATGCAAAAATAGTTAAGGCAGTGATCCCTCAAGATCAAAGGATCCTGAGGGATTCGCCAAACTGTTAATTCCCAGTTATCCATTTGTTTTCTTGCACCGAGTCGATATCTCCTTTTCCTTTCCTTGGCTGATATGTTTTAATTTAGATTGCCTTGTTTGCATATGGTTCCCCACCAAAGGGACAGCAGTTAACTTGGCCCTGTCTTTTTCTTTGGAATGGCAATCTTTCGTTTTTCCCTTTTCCTGCATAAGAAATAGCAATTATTAGTGTTTTCGTGTTGCGTATAAATCCTATAGATTTTGTCATGATTTCTTATTATCTACCTAGTTCATGATGCAAAGAGGTTACGAGTTCTAAAGAAAATATGACAAAATAATCAATAAAAACATACCTTCTTCAGTACTCCACACACCCCCCTGCTTACCCTTTTTCATGCCCTCATGAAAACATTGTAGTTGACATGTAAGGCAGTGAGAGAGTAGGCTAGAGATGGGATCTCATGTGGTGGTCTACAGCCATGATGCCTAACTAGGTGTTCAAAAAGATGGCCTGTCTGGCCCTCAGGCATCTCATACAAGGCTTGGTATCCAGGTGCAGGGTGCCAAATAATCAGACTCCGAAACCTATATCCTAACCAAGATGGCCCTACCCTCAAGATAATTTTTCCATAGAGGTTCAAGCGATCAGCAGCTAATTTAAAGTTCTCATAATTAAATGGTTCCCTGAGTTGGATATTCGGATTAGAGGTCTGATATCGAAATTTAGCAGCTGCAATGGCAAGGTCCTTAATGGTAAAGAAGTATTCTATCCCTTGCCGATTGATTGTTGTATGAATGGGTCCTAATGCTTCAATCACGCCTGGAGTCCTCATGAGACTCCTGTGTTTATTCCATAATTGTAATGGATCTCTAGGCTCAGCTCTTACCCATAAGTCTAATCTGTTTTCTTGTCTTTGGAAGGCATTATAGGCTTTAAGCCATTTAATTTGATTAACCCCAAATGAAACAAATGCCTGCAGTTGGATATCCCCAACGAAAGGGCCGAGATTCTGCTCTGTCTCTTGATCTAAAATGAGGTTGTGCAGATAGAATTCACACAGTAGTCTTTGAACCTTTACTCCATAGTGCTTACAACAATTTATAAAATCATCAATAGTATTAATTTGTATAGGGGCTCCTGCTTTGATAGCCTTAATTTTCAATTGCAAATATCGTTCCATTAAAAACAAGGCATAATTCTTAGCAGGGGCTCTACATGCTAGGACTTCAATGTACAAAGAGCATAAGGTATCCATCTGCTTGATAACTACATCTAACCTACGAGTTACCTTTGCGACTTTCTCTTCTTCCTTTCACCAGCCTTCAAAAGCCTCGCTTTCAGATAGATTGACATTCCTTAGCTGTTGTTGTAATTCTTCATATTTTTCTCGAGAAACCATTTGTTCTGTGAGTTTTTCTACTGCTTGCTGAGCTTGCATCAAACCCTCTCGTAGGGTTACTGTCCTCGGATCACTTTCCCACGTAGTAGTGGCAAGTGGAAGATTTACTTGAATCTTTTTATTGTGTCGCCTCGTGTTTATAGTCTGCATTCCTTCAAAGGACTGTACCTCTGTCTAAACTTCTTTGTCACAGGCCGATATATCATTTGTTTGCACTTCAACATGGGTAACAGCTGAATGCTATTCCTTTTGCTTTTGAATGGCAGTATGCACTTCAACAGGGTTTTGAACGACAGACTGTTCTTCAACGGTATTTTGAACAGCAGACTGTTCTTCAACAGGGTTTTGAACAGTAGGCTAGACATGGGTCCTTCGAACTCTTTTCTTGGGGGGTCTCACGGGAGTGGTTGCATGTCTTCCCCCTGAAGTCCTTTTTGCTTTCTTTCTCATTTTCAAAACCCTAATTTGTTGTCAAAGTCGTGCTATCACATTCAACAATATTTGTTGTTCTTTTCGCAGTCATTTAATTTCTTTTGTGTTCTTAGAAGGAACAGTTGTCTGTTTAATCGGGCTTGGACTGTTATCTTGGCCAATTCACTGGTTTTCTTCTTGGGGTGCTCCTTCGCTGTTTTGTTCAAGTTTATCAGGAGTAAAAACCCTAGTTTGCTCTATTATTTCTTGGGTGACTTCTTGTTCCACCCCTTCTTCCTCCTGGAATTCTTCCGGTGTAGTCTGGCTAGGAACAGATTGTTCCTCCTCTGTGTCACTTTTCTCTTCTGTCATACCTTCATCATGAAATGGATGATTCTCTTCTTCTACTTCCCTGTCACGTAATTCTTCGGGTGCATTCTTGTCCTGAGCAGATTGCTCTTTTGGTTCCTCTTCAATATGGAGGCCTAGCGACTGAGAGGTTGGGCATATTCACCCATATTGGTCAGAATTTTGGCCAATTCATCCTCTTGCAATGGATTTTGCAATGGGATTTCTTCACTTTGTTCTGTCTCCGCCTCCACCTGCCCAAGTTGCTCAGTCTCTTCCTCTGTTTCTTCTTCCTCATTTCCTTCCAATTCTTTCTCATTCTCTCCTCCTTCCAATTGTGGGGGTTGCTCATCCCCAGAATCATCTATCTCCACAGGTTGGCTAGTATTCCCTTGTGAATTTTCCATCCTCCCTCTAATCCATGCCAATCTGAATGATTTCCTCTGTTTCAATGGTCTATTTGGTGTACTGGTTGCATGCTTACGTTTTGAGGCTGGCATAGTCAATCCCCCTTCTATCATGGCAATTATCTCTTCCCATCTACTCTGTTGCTGAGCAAGATTGTCACTAACTATTAGCCGTATCAGCCCATGGTGACTTACTACCGATTCTACATGTTGTGATTTCCTCATACTTCGGGCGACATCATGAAGTAATGAATTTAAAAATGCAGGTAAATTCACAAAGCATTTCTCTTTTAATGCAGCTAAGAGTTTTAGGTGTCGTGATCTTACCACGTCTTTCCTACCTTCACAGGTGATGTAGCTCTAGATGATCTTCGCCAATTCTGCCCACAGCTCGCCCAGTGCTGCTGGTAGGACTCCTTTCCTCTGACTGTCAGGTTTTGGCCTTCATCTTGGAATATCTTCATGATCTTTCACAATCTCTCCTTCTTTAGAGTCCACACAGGTCTAGTGGCTGGCAGTCTCGAGACCTCTGCAATTATGTCGTCGGTGACTGTTATGTGTCTCCCCCTTACTGTGGAGTGATATTCTTGCAAGTTCTGCAGGAATTCTATTGCTATGGTCTTGTTAGATTCCTATAAACAATTAAGATAGACTAACCATCCTGCCCTTGCCAGGATTTCCCGTGCAGCATAAAAGACTGTCAATACCTGTGGTTCTCTCCAAATTGATCTTCCTCCCATGCTTTAGCTTACTATAAAAATTCGGAGACGACAATGGAACAGTAGGCTATTCAAACTGTTAAAAATACAGAGGAAATAACGAAACAGTAGGACTCGTTCAAATCTTGGGTTACTTACTAATTGCTACAGAGCATAATACGGAAATGGCTTAGGAATAGCAAGCCATGCAGATTGAAAACAATATACTGTTAAGCCTTTCTATTTCCAAGTAAACAGTTTTCTAAATAATAGTCTGACACGTATACCAACAAATTATGAGGTCACCGCCTCCCCCCTGTAATGTGATAGGCCACCCTCGGCCGTCAAATGAGGGAGCGACGTGCCGATCTACCATATTATATAGTCATAAAGGAACAGCGTATGCTGAAATGCCATGTTTTACAAAAGGAGCATATTGTCGAAATCAAGGCGTATAATAGGATCGCTTAACAAATAAGAGAATGCTATGATATGATGCAAGGCTGGGAGGATAGGACAGCTAACGTGCACAAAAAGTCTGATGCGGTCATTATCAACTTTTTCCATCATGATTGGTTGTAATATATTTTCATGTGTTTAATGGTTCGGGGAAATGGTATACGTAATCTCATGTGACATATTACAAAGGTATAAGACAAGGAAGGGTGTTAATGATTATTATTGGTGTATAAGGAATGTGACTTCAATACCATTAACAAAGCTCTGCTGCCGACAGGTGTCCATAACCTTGACAAAGTTGTTTGTTTCACCCATGGAACCATGATCCTTTGTGTATGCTTAGGAAGTGTTGTGCAATGTCAAAATGGAGGCCATTATGCTGGCTTGGTAACCAGTTAAACCATAATGCCATTCACCAGGAAGGAGTGAAAGGTGGGTAGGCCGGCTTGTGATGAGACCTCCTGTTCCAAGGACTCTTTATTTTTTCTGATGTGCCTCTTGGATCATATCCCTAGTGTGGTGGCCATAGTGGGAATGCCACTTCACTTTCTTCCTTATGATCATGGTAGGCTGGCTCTTGATGAGACCCCCTATCCTGCATTTGACAACCCATAAGTTATATAATCATTTTTCTCTCTTTTTTTTCTTTTATAAAGTACTTTCCTATGTATACACAAAGGGTGGTTCAGCACTCCTTAAGAGTAGGAATGGTGGAAGAAGTCTTAACATCTCAATAGAAAAATATACCCTTTGTTCTTATTCCTTAATAATGATCAAAGAAGATTATGGGAATTTAAAAAGAACCAGCATGATAAAGATAACTAATCATATCAGTATTAGTAGGATAACGACAACAAAGTGATGGATAGTTGTGTCCTTTCCTCTTTCCTCTTATCAATTCAAAGCAATTTCCTGTAAAAATAGCGATTTCATATGATTTACTGATTTTGGTATGCTCTAGTTTTGTATCCATTGCATAAGTGTATAATTGTGCTCCAAAAAGACTCAAAATTATCATATATTGAGAAGAACAATAGTTGTCCTTTAATTGGAACAGCAAGGAGAATAAGCATCAATAAAAGGAATACAAGAATGTTGTTATTTCAAGAAGGAAGAGAAAAAAGTACAAGTGTTGTTCCTTTGGAAAAAGAACAGCAGAAAATGCCATTGTCGTTCCTTTGGAGAAGGAACAGCAAAAAAAACGCAAGTGTTGTTCCTTTGGAAAAGGAAGAGCAAAAACCAAAAGTGTTGTTCCTTTAGAAAAGGAACAACAAAAATAAAAGTGTCGTTCCTTTGGAAAAGGAACAGAAAAAACCAAATGTGTTGTTCCTTTGGAAGAGGAACAACAAAAAACGAAAGTGTTTTCCCTTTGGAAAAGGAACAGCAAAAACGCAAAAGTGTTGTTCCTTTGGAAAAGGAACAGCAAAAACGCAAGTGCAGTGAAAAAGGAACAACTAATACAAAAAGTGTTGTTCTTTCGGAAGAGGAATAGCAAAACGAAAGTGTTATTCCTTTGGGAAAGGAACAGCAGAAAAACAAAAGTGCACACAAATGTTGTTCCTTTGGAAAAGGAACAGCAAAAACAAAAATGTTGTCCCTTTTGAAAAAGGAACAGCAGAAAAATACAAGCTGAAGGAAAGGAATTAACAAGATAGTGAAGGTGTTGTTCCTTCTAAAAGGAACAACAAAAACAATAGAATTGCCGATTCTTGTAAAAGTAACTGCAAAGTGAAAAAAATATGTACAGAGAATAATTTATGCTAACAAAGCAAAAGAATTATGTACAAAATGTAAAAACAGTTAAATCACTTTAATGAACTAGAGGTGAGGAAGATTTCTCTTCCTCCACCAAAATTTGCATGTCAGAATCTTCACGGAGTTGTTGGTAGAAGGATTCCCGAGTAAGTGGTTTACGGTATAGTTGAAATCGGTGGCTGTTTGCCTTGAAGGTATGTCCAAATCCATCAATGGTGATTAGGGTAAGGGTGCCATTATCATGTACCTTTTGGATTTCGTATGGCCCCAACCAACGAGTCTGAAGCTTCCTGGGAAAATCCTGAAACCTAGAATCGTATAAGAGCGCCCAATCTCCTTCGCAGAAGACTTTCTTTTTAATGAGAGCGTCATGCCATTTAGCTCGCTGTTGTTGGATTAATGCAGTGTGTTGAAGGGCAGAGAGCCTGATCTCATCTAGCTCATTGATCTATTGTAATCTATTAATCTATGCCTCGTTTAGATCTATGTTGACTTCTTGTGCTGTTCGCAATGTTTGGATTTCAAATTCTATGGGAAAAATGAGTTCCTTTCTGAATACCAATTGGTATGGTGAATAGCCGGTAGTTCTTCTCCATGTTGTTCTATAAGCCCACAAGGCTTCTGGTAGTCTTGCAGCCCAATCGCGTCTATGTGACGCAATGGTTTTTGTCAAAATTGCTTCTATTATTTTATTGTTGCTTTCTACTTGACCGTTTGCTTGTGGGTGGTATGTAGTGGTGATTTTGTGTTGAATATGATAGTTTTTGAGTGTTGCAGCAATCTTGTTACAAGCAAACTATGGTCCACCATCAGTAATTATGTCTCTTGGAAGCCCATATCGCACAAATATATGGAACAAGAATTGTATGCCAGAATCCTCTGTAGCTCTCGGCAATGCCTCTGCTTCAACCCATTTGGTGACATATTCTGTTGCCACCAGAATATATGTTTTCTAGTTCGAGGATGGGTTAATTAGACCAAAAAAATCGAGTGCCCATCGCTTGAATGGTTCAATAACTAGCTGTGGATTCAGGGCCATTTCGTCAGTCTAACTAGGGTGTCCTATTCTTTGGCAACTGTCACAAGCTTGAATGAACTTCTTTGCATCTTCGAAGATCATAGGCCAATAATACCCTGTTTCGAGCACCTTATGTCCAGTTCTCCGATCCACAAAGTGTCTGCCACATGGTCTGTCGTGACAAGCTTTCAAAATGTCGAAAATTTCATCCTCCCGGACACATCTCCTGATGTGCATATCTGCTCCTGTGTGGAACAGGTAGCCCCCAATCCAGGAAAATTGAGCACTTCGCTGGACAATCTGCTTTCGTTCATTAGGGGTCAGATGTTTCGATAATTTGCCTACTGCTAAGTAATTCAAAACATCAGCATACCAAGGTGTTTTAATAGTGACAACAAACAGATGCTCATCTGGAAATTGATCTTCAACTGCTACTGCATCCACAGGTTTGGGCATCTGTGAGAGAAAGTCAGCTACAGGATTTTCTTTTCTAGGGAGGTCTTTGATTGTGATATCAAATTCCTACAATAAAATCAACCATCTGGTTATTCTACCATTTGCGATTGGTTTATTTGCTAAGTAATTTATGGCAGAGTGATCTGTATTTAAAATAACAGGATATCCAGTAATGTAATGCCTAAACTTATTGACAACATGTATTATAGCTAGAAATTCATTTTCAGTGACGGTATAATTCAATTCAGCAGGGGATAAATTCTTGTTAATATAATAAATTGCATATGGTTTTTTATCTTCTTCCTACCCAAGGACTCCAATAGTTGTATCTGAGGCATCTGATGAAATTTGAAATGGCAGGTCACAATTTGATCCTCGAAGGACTAGGGTTGTCGACACAAGATTCTTCAAATCCTAAAAAGCACGGTCACATTTTTCTATCCAAAGAAATTCAACATTACCTATCAGTGCATATAGAGGTGCAACAATATGTGAAAAATGTTCTATAAACCTTCTATAATAACCAGAAAATCCAAGAAAACTGCATACCTCTGTTTGAGTGGTAGGAGTGGGAATTAGCAAAATTACTTGAATTTTGGCTGGGTCTACTTGTATTCCAGCTGCTGAAATATAATGGCCTAGAATAAGTCCTTCAATCATCATCATATAACATTTTTCATGGCTCAAACAGAGCCTAGTGGCAATGTAGCACTGGAGAACTTTTTCTAATGTGTCCAACGCTGGGTCAAAATTGTCTCCGTATGGTGTAAAGTAATCCATGTATACTTCGAGCCCTTCATTTATTAAGTCTGAAAAGATGTTGAGGATAGCCCTTTGAAATGTGGCAGGAGCATTGCATAAGCCAAAAGGTAGAACCCTGTAGGCGAATGTTCCCCAAGGACAAGTAAAAGTGGTTTTGTCCTGGTCTTCAAGGGCAATCTGAATCTGATTGTATCCACTGAAGCCATCTAAGAAAGAAAAGAATTTCTTTTCAGCCAAAGTGTCTAATACTTGGTCAATGAATGGAAGGGGAAAGTGGTCTTTTTGTGTTGCTTTATTTAGTTCTCTATAATCTACACAAATCCTCCACTTTCCATTCTTCTTTGGTACCACAACAAGTGGAGAGACCCATTTACTATTGAAGATAGGGTAGATGAAGTTGACATCTAAAAATTTTTGAAGTTCAGCTTTTACAACATCTTTTAGATGAGGATTAAGTCTCGTGGTTGGCGAACATGTCTCGCATCTTTTTCTATGTAAATTTGGTGTGTACATAACTGGGGATCAATTCCTTTCATATCAGCATAGTCCCATGCAAATGCTTCTTTGTATTTCCTCAATAGTTGGATGAGCTTCTCTTCTTGTTCGAGAGTCAGGTTGCCATTAATGTTTAAAGTTTTTCCTGGGTCAATTTCTACAATTTTACTATTTGAGACAGAGGTAGTAGGTATTGTTTGATCGTGCATATCTTTAAGAGGATCTTCTTCTAATTCATTATCAAATTTTGCTTCTATCATGTGACATTGTATGTGGGATCTGGGCTCAGCTTGGCTAATGAAATTATTAATGGCATCATCTTCTGTTTGATCTTTGAAATCAAAGGCCTCTTCTATGGTTAATGGGGATCTAATATTTTCGGTAAGGTATGATACAGGATGCTTGTTAATTTTTATTATTGTGACACTTGGCTGCGCTGGGGGATATATAGCTAGATTTTTTATATTTCCCCCCTAGCTATGGTCATACTGCCTTGTCGATAGCCAATATAAGCATCGGCAGTTGCAAGCCAAGGTCTGCCTAAAATCAACAGATGTCCGTCAAGTTGGTTTTTGGGGTTTATTATCAGAAAATTGGCCGGATACTCCCAGGAGTCAACGGATACCATGACATCATGTAGTGTGCCTTCTGGCCTAACCACAGATCGGTCAGCCAGTTCTAGTAAAGTAGAGGTCGGTTCTACTGATGTAATGCCCAGTTTTTGGCAAGTGGTGGTTGTTAAGATATTAATTGCACCTCTTAGATCAACTAAGGCATTTGAGAAGGTTTTTCCATTGATTTTTACGGTTACTGTTGGATTTCCTTGGTCTTCGTACTTAATGGGTGTTTCTTTCCCTGATAATAAGTCGGATAGAGTGCCAACTACTTGGACTTTTGGGTTATTTTTATTTTCCACCTTGGTTTCTTTATACATAATTCTTTGATAGTCCTTGCATACATGGGGATGTCTTGAATGGCTTGGAGGAATGGGATTTTTATGTACAGATTTTTTAGTTCTCTCAGAATATCAAAATTAGGGTGTTGTATAGGTTGAGGTATAATTAATCGCTCTGGGAATGGGGGAGAGGATGTGGTTGTTGGGTCATGAATTTGTTGTCTGGTCACGTCCTCTTCTTGTAGCGGTTGTTCTGTAGGTAACTGATTTTCAACTTGAGTTTTTTTATCTCCCTTTGTTTCGATGATACACCCAGATCTTAATTGAAGGTCATTACACTCCCTTAGATCGGTGCCTATTTCTGGTGTCTCAATTATTTGAATGGATTGGAGCGGTCTATTATTTGGATTGGGGTTGGGTTGGGTTGGGAGTTGCAGTCTTAAGTTAGGCTGGGGGTTTTGCTGTAAGGCTGGCAGTGTAGGTTGAGGAAGCGGGATGGTTCCTACTGGCTAATTCAACGGTCTTTGCCAGTTTGTCTACCAGGCTTGACTCTGTGAAGTAGGAGGAGCCCATTGTGCTAGATATGCATTGTTTTGCCAATATGGTGGGGTATAGGGAAAATTTGGCCAATTGGGTTGGCTTGCTTGATTCGGCCATGGAGATGATGAAGGAAATGATTGTTGTGAACAATTCGAGAAGGGAGGTTGATTTCGCCACATTGTATTATATTGTTGAGCATGATATTGTGGAGGATGAAAAGAAGAAGTTGGGTCTGAAAACATACCTGATTGTCGTGGCTACCATTGATGGCACTAATTAAGTAGATACACTGATTCTGGCTCTTCTTCTACTTCCTTGTATACTGCTTTCAATTCAGGAAGTGAGGGGCAGCTCTCTGTGGAGTGGTCTTTTGTACAAATGGTGTAAACTTGGACTACATCTAATGGACACTCCTTATGGTTATGTTTCTTTCTACATCGGGGACAGAAGATTGCCAAATTCTATTCTGCCTCTGCTTGCTTTTGTTTGGCCTGCATAATATCAAGTTGTGTTGTCAGTGTCCCCAATATGTCAGTTTTAAAATTTTCTAATAAATTTCCAATTTCTGCACAAGTTACTCCTTCTTCCGAAATTCTATTATCTCTTACAAATCGATCATGTTCTGCTGGTTTTAGTCTTGTGCTGCCTCTCGAGCTCCTGATACATAAATCAATAATGTCAAAAAAAATTTCCTGATAAATATCTCCTTTCCCCATAATGTTTATTGTTTCAATCCATTGTTCCTTCATTCCCCTAATTAATGTTGTTTTTAATACATTATCAGGTAAGGGTAATGATGCATAGGGAGATCTTTGAAGATTGTACTGGAAATGCTCTACATATTCTTCTAATGTTTCATTTGGTCCAGCTACCATATGAAATATTTCATCTTTTAACTCTCTAGACCTGCAATAGTCCTGATATTTTTTTAGAAAAGACTCTTTCATTTGGTCCCAGTTATTTATAACACCACCACCTAATCCCATAAACCATCTTAAAGAAACCCCTTTTAATGCAGAGGGAAATAATTTCAGTTTCTGGGGATCGGTGGTATAGTCATATCCTCTACACAACACATCAAATTCAAACAGGAATGCATCTGGATCTTCTGATGTAAGGCCATGGAATGTAGGGATATGCTGGAGAGGAATTGCTTTCATAGGTGCATTAGCTGCAGTATCCACAATGGGGTATTGCAGTGTAGAGGTTTGGGTGTTTGGCTGGTTCTGGGCCATTTGGTCAAATATATGCCAATAACCTTCTGGGATGTCTAGGAGGGTATTCCTAGGTTGTCGAGGGGGAATGGCTCTAACGGGAATAGCCTTGACAGCACTTCCTTTATCTGGGATAATGAGAGTGCCTAACGTTGGGGAAGGTTCAGGTTCTTGAATTTCTTCAACTTTGTTGTAAATGATTTTTGCAGCACTTCCCTTATCTGGGCTGCTTAATGGCTGTATTACCCCAAGAGGAGATTTTGGTTCTTCAGTTTCTCCTATTTCTCCTCTTCCTTCACAGAGATTGCTAAGGTTCCCTTCTTGCAATGATTTTGGGCTAGAATTTTCAATTTCTTGAAAATCTTGCTCTTCGGTTTGACTGTGCACCTCAACAAAGGCTACAGATGGTGATCCTATGGCCTGAAGGGAACTAGTAGGCTGTCTAGAAGCAAATTTTCTAGGTCCTACTAAAGGCTGAGATTCTGCTTTTTTAAGGATTTCATCTATAAAGGTTGATCAGCTAAGGGTCACCGGCCCCTTAGCTTTATCGGGCTTGGTTAGAGGTTTGGGATTATTTTTAGGCTTTTTTTGCTTAGTCATGCACTCAAATCAACTGCTAAGTTCTACCCAAAGAAAATAGCAACAAATCTGCAGGAAAGTGGGCAGGGGAGCAGGGCTATTACATACTCCACACGCAGGTTCTTACCTTTCGATTTTAAAACCTAGTTCTTTCCTAACAGGATCTTACACTACTCTGAAAAAGAAACAAATGGCTACACTCTTCCCCAGCAACGACGCCAAAATGTCGAGCCGTAAAAAGGGTCTTTTTCACCTCTAATTACCTCACATTAACTTGTCAATCCAGGAACGATTTGTTATTTCAAAGAGTGTACTCAATTTGAGGCGGTCATTTGTTAGAGTAATGCTAGTAGTATAGTGCCCAGAATACAAGAGTAAATGAATGCTTAAAACAAGATCTACTTACAGCAAAGCACTTTAAAGCCTAAATCATGCATTCAGAAAACTAAGCGGTTTATCAGTCAAGGGTCCAGTAACAGTAACTCATCCCTCTGTAAACTGATGTAATTAAAGACAATCAAGGAACAGATCATCAATCTGGGAACTAGACAACAAATGTCAATGCCCACTATAGTTTCAAATCGTTTTGCACACCAAATCAATGAGAACGTAAATAACAGGAAATAGAACAGCAATTAGGAAATGGAATAGCAACTAGAAAATGTAACAGCAACTAATTCTTATAAACAACAACACTTTAATCTACAGGAATAAGTGCAACAATCGTATCCTACAGAAATCAGATAGCAATCTTTACTCTAGGAATAAATCAGACAGCATACGGAAATAGAATGGCAACTGATTAGTAATGAAATATAGAATAGTGCTTAGATCCAATTGTGAATGTACAGTAAACCGAAATAAATAACACACACAACACACCTTAATATTGAGAGAAACAGTAATCTGACTCTAATACCACAAATATTAATCTCAGTTATAACGGATAACGATCGCGATTCGTAATGGAACAACAATGTCAATTGAACAACAATCGTAATTAAACATAAACCATAGATGAATACAGTAATACCAACTTAAGAATATTACAGCCCGGTTACTCTGTAATTGAACAGCAATAGCATTCTGTAAAAAACAATAATGTTACATCAATGACTTAAAGGAATAGCAATATGTTATAAAGTCAGAATTATCAATACGATATTCCTGTTACAGAGAACGATATTGTAAATATAACAGATCTGTGACATAAAATAACAAAACACATCAAATTACCGATCAAAGCTGATAATGAAAACCACGCACGAATTAAAGATAATGGTACAAGAGCAAGTGTTCCACCAGGGCCGGGCCCTTAGCCTCCAGGGATACACTGCTTGAGATTATTCCAGGATCAAAGATGGAACAACAACCAGATTTATATTAAAGCATTAAAACAGAATTACAGCGAATCACTTCTCAACGAGAGTCGATGATCAAAGTTTCAAATACAGAGAAAAGTTACATAGAAAAATAACAGCAGATCGTCCCCCGGGCTAGCAGTGCTACCCCTTTTTATAACAGCTAAAGCAGAGATATCAAGGATGCAAAAATAGTTAAGGCAGCGATCCCTCAGGATCAAAGGATCCTGAGGGATTCACCAAACTATTAATTCCCAGTTATCTGTTTGTTTTCTTGCGCCGAGTCAATATCTCCTTTTCCTTTCCTTGGCTGATATGTTTTAATTTAGATCGCCTTGTTTGCATATGGTTCCTTGCCAAAGGGACAGTAGTTAACTTGGCCCTGTATTTTTCTTTGGAATGGCAATCTTTCATTTTTCCCTTTTCCTACATAAGAAATAGAAATTATTATTGTTTTCGTGTTGCGTATAAATCCTATAAATTTTGTCATGATTTCTTATTATCTACCTAGTTGATGATGCAAAGAGGTTACAAGTTCTAAAAAAAAGATGACAAAATAATAAATAAAAACATACCTTCTTCAGTACTCCACACTCTCCAGTAAACATGCGTTGGAACAACCGAAGATGAATGGAGTCATCGGTAATGGAATTAGATGAACACCAGATGTGGAAGGAGCGGCCATGATTGGTAGGGTTCTCTCCAGAATTAACCTCAAACTTTGGGATGTATGAGGGAAGCTTAGTCAGCATAGCAGGCCAACCAGCATCATGGTGTATTGGATCATTTATCAACTAGCTAAAATCCGGGAGACTTAGCCCAGCCATAAAAGGGAGCAAGGGAGCTACTGGAATGGTTCTTGAGACTGTTCCACTAGATGTGACCACCGAGTTAGAACCGGAGCCAACACCAGGTTAGGTTCCTGCACTAGCTGTGGGTCCAGACATAGTGATGGTATGCAGTGAAGGAGGCTCAGAATCAGATGAGGAATCAGATGAAAGAGGAGAAGAGTCGGTATGAGGACTCGGCAGACTATGAACTCGAACCCTGTAGGGAGGGGTAATATGCCCAAGCAAAAACTGGGGACGAAGGCCTAAGAGTCTCCACAACAAATGCTTGGGTGGCACAATGGTGGTAATGTTGGCATTATGGCACAGGTTTGGAGCTATGGCACAGGTGTTGTCCTTGATGGCAACTCTCTTTGATAACAGATCTAAGTTCAGGCTTTCAGAATGAAGGAAAAGACATATACGCAGGTTCATTTAGACAAAGATGCGTATACATGCGGGCTAGACGTTACAAAGGCGCGTATGCGTATACACGCACTTTCACGCAAGGAAAAGCACGTATATGTTGGAAAACTTACCTTTGGTCCGTGGTAGTTAGTCCTTGGTACTTGAACCTATAGTTTTGGACCATGGAATCTCGTCAGAAGTGTTGTTCCAAGTATTGGGCCCGTGGTATTGTGTTATTATGGTTTTGGACCGTGGTATTGAGAAAGGCCTAAGACTATAAAAGAGGAAGGAGATCGTTTGGCAAAGGATCATCTGAATTATTATTGAATATCTGATAAAGTACTAGATCTGGAATACTGGTAGTTGGGTTATAGTGCAGATCTGGATCTGAATGAAGGAGGAACCTTAGCGCAAAGAAAAGGATAAGTTCTATTGATGGATCATAATATTTAAGCTCGAATGGTAGTATCGTTGTATGATTTTGATCTGTTATATGTGGCACTTGCTTGATCTATAAAACTGATAATCTGGGTTAATTAGTGTTTGAATATCTGAAAGAGCGAATTATCCTTTATAGATCTGTACGTAGGTTCAATGAAGCGAAGGCGCGTATATACGCTGGTTCAGTGAAGGAAAACAGTGTATACGCAGGTTGTTTCATACGTAGAAGCGTATGCACGCAAGTTTCAGGCTATTAAAGTAGCGTATATAATTTGAGTTGTGATCTTGCTGCTTCTGTTTATTGTTGCAGTGTTTTGGGTTCAGAATTTGGTGTGTGGTTGCTGTTACAGTATTTTGGGTACAGCTGTCAGAGAAGTATCGACTTGATTCAGTTCTAATTAGTGAAAAGGAGGTTGGTTGATGCAGAAATTGTTTATGATTGTTTGATGTTCATGGATCCATTCTGAAAATTTATGAAACGTGGTCCCTGGAAGAAGGAGAAGGTTATAGCCTTCTGTAGGCCAGCACCTACGTACTAGTATCTTGGCTAGTGCAAGAGCTAAGGGGGTTGTAGCTCTCGTCCAGGAGAAGCTGGAGAATGAGAGAGTGTTGTAGCTCTCTGTAGGTTGCAGCCTGCGTACTGGCAAAGGACTGCACCAGTACATTGTAAAAGGAAGTTTCTAATTAAAAGAAGATAGAGACGAATTGCAGCAGGTGGTTTTCACCCACATTGGGTTTCCACCTTATATCTTGTGTTCATGTGTGTGATTGTCTTCTGCTCTATTTTACTGTTCCTGCTTACTGGTTATTTGATTCTGAAACACAAATTAACAATCAACATCTGACAGATAAAGTAAATTATAAGTTTGCATTGTATACGCGGTTTTCTTTCAACATAGTTGCATATATATGTGGGTTTAATTAACTGACGTAGCATATATTATCTGAATTAGAAAAAGGGAATATTTGACTTGATAATACTAATTCACCCCCCCTCTCAGTATTATTTTCAACAATTGGTATCAAAGCAGGTCCTTCAGAAGAAGCTTGATCGCTTGAAGGAAGATCTTTCATCATGAGCAACTACGAGATTGAAGCATCAATCAGGCCACCAATTTTTGATGGGACAAACTTCGTATATTGGAAGGTAAGAGTTACTGCCTATGTTCAATCTCTTGGTACAGAAGTCTGGGATATCATAGAAACAAGGTATACTTTTCCATCAGCAACTCCTACAGATCTGGCTGAGAAGAAGAAATATGAAACAAACGCAAAGGTGGTCAATACTCTATTAGGATGCCTATCTCAATCAGAATTTGTCAAGGTTATGCAGTTTAAATCCGCAAAATAAATATGGGACAAGATTGTTCTAAGCTATGAAGGAGATGATCAGGTAAAACGAGCAAAACTTCAAACCCTCAAAATTCAGTATGAAAATCTCAGAATGTACAATGATGAAAGTGTGGCTAACTATTTTCTTCGGGTAGATGAGATTGTTAATTGTATGAAAAACTTGGGTGAAGAAATAAAAGAGGTTGTTGTGGTTGAAAAAGTTCTAAGATCTTTGTCCCCTATGTTTGAATCTAAAGTTTCTGCAATAGAAGAAAAAGAGAATCTACAAAACCTTAAAATGTCACATCTGCATGGAATTCTAACTGCTTATGAAATGAGCAAAGGAGGTCCATCAGACAGGAGAGAAGTTGCCTTCAAGGTTTCAGGCAAAAGAGAGCACTATGAGTCAGGACACGTGTCAAAAGAAGAAGAAGAATCAAATTTTGTCTGAAATCTTCAACGGGGTGCTGGACGATTCTGAGGTAAGTTACCTTTCAAATGCTTTGCTTGTGGGAGCGTCGGTCACTATGCTGCCAAATGTCCTCATAAGGATAGAACTGACAAAGGGAAGGAACCTGTTAGATGGAACAAGAAACAAAATGTAACTAAGAAAAGTTACTACACTCATGAATATAGTGATGGTCTTTCAAATAGTGATGAAGATGAACGAGGTATTAACTATAAACTTTTAATGGCCTTTGAAGATGATGATTACATGGATGCTATAGATATGGATGGCTTTTATGAAGAGATTTCTAGACTCAAAACATGTTTAGAAGAAAAGAATGTGATCATTGATACTCTGCAATTCCAACTTGATGAAAAAGAAAAATTTCTTGAGAAGTTAGAATGTGAAATTGTTGGCCTTAGAAAAGAAATTGAGAAAACAAAGGCTCTTAATCTTAAATTTGTTAAAGGATCTGAAACTCTGGATGAGATTATCAATATACAGCATTCTCCACTAATCAAGACTGGTCTGGGGTATAATGGAGAAGCATCTCAAGCATCCACCTCAAAGAGTTATCTCGATGCAGCAAGGAGGAATGAGAAAAAGCCTAATGGAGATCACCAGGTAAATCAGGGATGAATTACATCAAGACTAAACAAAGACTATCAGGTAAATCAGGGGAAATCCACCTTAAGGATGAACAGAAGCTACAACCAGCCACAGGTAAAATCTTCTCAATTTACCTCAAGAATGGATGACAATAGAAACTACAATCATTTGGCAGGTAGATTTGATAATCGGAGGAGTTTCTTCAATGGCCAATGTTTCTCTTGCCATAACTTTGGCCACAAAGCAGCTCAATGTGTTGCCTATAAGACAATCATGACTAGAGAAGCTCAAAAACAAAGAAGTATGACTAGAATCATGAAAAGAACCTATAACAACTTTTCGGCCCTTGAAAATGAAATTGAATGTTCTATTTGTAATAACTTCGGTCATGAAGATTCTGAATGCAGGAGCAGGTTTTGGAAGACAACTCAGAAGGAACAAACCTCAAGTGCCAGAACATGGAAAATGAAGGAACCGCAATGAGAAAGATGTGGGATAGCTTTATATGCAGAAGGACAAGAAAATCAATGGTACATCGACAGCGGATGTTCGAAGCATATGACAGGTGATAAAGAAAAACTTGAATCATATAGTGTTTTAGAAAAGGGAAAGAAAGTTTCTTTTGGAAATGATACCCCTGCAGTCATAAAAGGAAAAGGCACTGCCCAGTTGAAAGAAAAGGTCAAAGCAGGAAATGTTTTGTATGTTGATGGCTTGAAGCATAATCTTCTGAGTGTCAGTCAGATGTGCAATCAAGGAACCGAGGTAATATTTCGATCAAATGGATGTAGTGTTCGTGATCTTGATACAGGAAAAACAGTTATCAAAGGCAGAAGAACTCCAAATAATTTATACATATTTGAATAAGGACAACAACAATGCTATTTGAGCAAGGATGATGAACACTGGTTATGGCACCGAAGGTTGGGGCATCTAAGATTTTCACAAATAAGGAAAGCATGCAAATACCAGGCAGTACGTGGTCTTCCAGATATCAAAATTCCAGACAACACTATATGCAAATCATGTCAGTTTGGTAAACAAACCAGAACTAACTTCCCTGAGAAGGAAGGATCAGCTAGCAGGCCTCTTGAGCTAGTCCATACAGATGTATGTGGTCCATTTAGGACAAGGTCACCTCGAGGAGAAGAATACTTTATATTATTCATTGACGACTTCTCCAGGATGGTTTGGTTAGGACTTATGAAGCACAAAGACGAAGCATTCGACAAATTCAAATCTTTCAAAGCCTTGGCTGAAAACGAATCAGATCACAAAATTAAGTGCCTCAAGTCTGACAGAGGTGGGGAGTTTACCTCAAATGAATTTTTCGATTTTTGTGAAGAACATGGAATAAGAAGGGAATTCTCTACAGCTAGGACTCCTCAGCAAAATGGAGTGGTGGAAATGATGAACAGAATGGTTCAACAAATGGCTCGTGCTATGCTTGATGAGTCTGGAACTCCCGCAACTTTCTGGAGTGAAGCTGCATTTGCTGCGGTTGTTATCCTAAAAAAAACAAATGTCCGAGTGAATAGCACTCAAACTCCTCATGAGCTCTGGTATGGTGAGACTCCTTCGGTAAAGCATTTCAAAATTTTTGGAAGCAAATGCTATCTTAAAAATAATGATGAACAGCTTGGCAAACTTGAACCTAGCGCAGATGAAGGAATTCTCCTTGGTTATTCTCCCCACAGCAAAGCATATAAGTGTTACAATAAAAGACTTGGAAGAATTGTTGACAGCATTGATGTAGTGGTTGATGAAAAAGGATACATTCCTAGGCAAGTAAATTATGAAAATATCGAAGAAGATGAAGACTACCCTCAAAATCAGACTGATGATGAAGAAGAACCTCAAGAGGCACCAGAGGAACAGATAAGGATAGAAGAGAAGATTCCATCTAGGTATGTTCAGAAGAATCATCCTGAATCTCAAATTTTGGGGCAAAAAGAGGCAGGTATACAAACAAGAAGAACAATTGCAGAAGCCTCAAGCTATTTGGATTTTCTCTCCTCCACTGAACCACAAAATGTAAAAGAGGCATGCAAAGATGAATGTTGGGTCAAGGAAATGGATGAAGAACTTGAGCAGATCGAAAAGAACAACACTTGGGAGCTGGTTCCTAGACCAAAAGATAAGAATGTCATAGGAACAAAATGGATCTTCAAGAAAAAGTTGAATGAAAATGGGGAAGTTATTAGAAACAAGGCCAGACTTGTTTGTAAAGGGTATGCTCAACAAGAAGGAATAGACTTTGAAGAAACTTTTGCTCCCGTTGCTAGACTTGAGGCCATCCGAATGTTCCTTGCTCTCTCAAGCTTTCAGAAGTTCAAAGTATTTCAAATGGACGTGAAGTCAGCCTTTCTGAATGGAGACCTAGAAGAACAAGTATACATCGAGCAACCAGATGGTTTCATTCTTGGAAATGATCCAAATCTTGTATGTAGACTAAAAAAGGCTCTCTATGGTCTTAAACAAGCTCCAAGGGCTTGGTACTACCGTTTGGACAAATATCTTCATCAACAAGGTTTTTCAAAAGGATCAGCAGATAGCAATCTTTATATAAAAATTGAAAATGACAAATTGCTAATACTTGTTGTGTATGTAGATGATATTATCTTTGGCAGCAATGAAGAAGCTATGAGTCAAAGCTTTGCTTTGGTGATGCAGAAAGAATTCGAAATGTCTTTGCTTGGAGAACTGACATATTTTCTTGGATTGCAAATCCAACAAAATGAAGGCGGCATCTTCTTATCTCAAACCAAGTATCTCAAGTAGATCTTGAAGAAATATGGCATGGAAGATGCAAAACTAGTATGTACCCCCATGGTTACAAGATGCAGCCTCAATGCAAATGATGAATCAGCAGCAGTGCATCAACCAACCTATAGATCTATGATTGGAAGTCTACTTTATTTGATAGGTACCCCACCAGACATTATGCATGCAGTGGGAATAGTTGGAAGATTTCAAGCAAATCCTAAGGAAACTCATCTTCAGGCAGTTAAGAGAATCTTCAAGTACCTTCAAGGAACTCAAAACTATGGTTTATGGTATCCTAGAAATACAGATCTCACACTTCATGCTTATACAGATGCAGATTGGGCCGGAAGCGTGGATGACAAAAAGAGCACAATTGGTGGAGCATTCTTTATGGGTTCCAGATTAGTATCTTGGTTCAGCAAGAAACAGAGTTCGATTGCTTTATCTACAGCTGAAGCGGAATATGTGGTTGCTGCATCTTGCTGCACTCAACTCCTTTGGATGATGCAGACCTTGCAGGATTTTCAAATCACTTGTACACCACCTATCTCCATCTTATGTGATAATACAAGTGCAATCCGCATTTCAAAGAACCCAGTCATGCATTCAAAGACCAAGCACATACCGATCAAGCATCACTTTCTCCGGGAACAAGTGTTGGAACAAAAGGTCAAATTGGAGTATGTTCCTTCTAAGGAACAATTTGTTGATATTCTCACTAAACCACTACCCAGGGAAACTTTTGAATACCTCAGACAGAATCTGGGGGTATTAGATGCATCATCTTGCTGTTAAATCTTGTCTGTTACAGAGAAAAATGGGTGTACGAGAGTTTCCTGAGGAGGATCCATGTACATATGCCGGTTTGTGCAGACACAGTCACATATATGGAGGTTTGAGGGATATGAGTAGGGACAGGCTCTGGTTGAAGATATTCTGATATGGGGCTGAAAGAGACCATCCAGCACAGGTTCAGGGGGAGCAGATAAACTTCTAATGATGCATTGTTGGCATTATCTTAGAAGCTTTTGGTTCTAAGCTATTGTTGAGTTTAGGTGGAACAAAGGCAGAGGGAGAGCAGAAGGAAATCTTGGTTGCTGATCTGAATGGTGATTGACAGATGCTACTGCTATCAGTTATTGGTGACTTTCATAAGTATTTCGTCTCTATGTTATGTATCTCTTTTGTGGTATCTCTTTTATGGTGTCAAGGTCATGTAACGGCCTATTTTGGTTTCCCCACTATGCCTGGGATGAACATGTAATGATCTTCGTTGTCATATGTAAATTTCTGATGTATCCCCACTTGGTTGGGTGATGGATGTATGTATTGAGTCTTTTGGTGATAGGAAGGTCTTTTATGATGTATAAGTCATGGTTCTTCTTGAAGAACATCTTTTTGCAGATCTTGCCTACAGTCAGGGGGAGCATGGTCAGCACAGCAGGGCAAAGATTTCAGCATGCACTCAGGGGGAGCACAACCCTTTGCCCTTGATGACAAAGGGGGAGAATGACTTTGAGGATCTTGGGGTTGCCATCAAGTCCAAAGGGGGAGATTGTTGGCATTATGGCACAGGTTTGGAGCTATGGCACAGGTGTTGTCCTTGATGGCAACTCTCTTTGATAATAGATCTCAATTCAGGCTTTCAGAATGAAGGAAAAGACATATACGTAGGTTCATCTAGACAAAGATGTGTATACACGCGGGTTAGACGTTACAAAGGCGTGTATGCGTATACACGCACTTTCACGCAAGGAAAAGCACGTATATGTTGGAAAACTTACCTTTGGTCCATGGTAGTTAGTCCTTGGTACTTGAACCTATGGTTTTGGACCATGGTATCTCGTCAGAAGTGTTGATTCCAAGTATTGGGCCCGTGGTATTGTGTTATTATGGTTTTGGACCGTGGTATTGAGAAAGGCCTAAGACTATAAAAGAGGAAGGAGATCATTTGGCAAAGGATCATCTGAATTATTATTCAATATCTGATAAAGTACTAGATCTGGAATACTGGTAATTGGGTTATAGTGCAGATTTGGATCTGAATGAAGGAGGAACCTTAGCGCAAAGAGAAGGATAAGTTCTATTGATGGATCATAATCTTTAAGCTCGAATGGTAGTATCGTTGTATGATTTTGATCTGTTATATGTGGCGCTTGCTTGATCTATAAAACTGATAATCTGGGTTAATTAGTGTTTGAATATCTGAAAGAGCGAATTATCCTTTATAGATCTGTACGCAGGTTCAGTGAAGCGAAGGCGCGTATATACGCTGGTTCAGTGAAGGAAAACAGCGTATACGCAGGTTGTTCCATACGCAGAAGCGTATGCACGCAGGTTTCAGGCTATTAAAGTAGCGTATATATTTTGAGTTGTGATCTTGCTGCTTCTGTTTATTGCTGCAGTGTTTTGGGTTCAGAATTTGGTGTGTGGTTGCTGTTACAGTATTTTGGGTACAACTATTAGAAAAGTATCTACTTGATTCAGTTCTAATTGGTGAAAAGGAGGTTGGTTGATGCAGAAATTGTTTATGATTGTTTGATGTTCATGGATCCAGTCTAAAAATTTATGAAACGTGGTCCCTAGAAGAAGGAGAAGGTTGTAGCCTTCTGTAGGCCAGCACCTACATACTAGTATCTTGGCTAGTGCAAGAGCTAAGGGGGTTGTAGCTCCCGTCCAGGAGAAGCTGGAGAACGAGAGAGGGTTGTAGCTCTCTGTAGGTTGCAGCCTGCGTACTGGCAAAGGACTGCACCAGTACATTGTAAAAGGAAGTTTTCTAATTAAAAGAAGATAGAGACGAATTGCAGCAGGTGGTTTTCACCCACATTGGGTTTCCACCTTATATCTTTTGTTCTTGTGTGTGATTGTCTTCTGCTCTGTTTTACTGTTCCTGCTTGCTGGTTATTTGATTCTGAAACACAGATTAACAATCAACATCTGACAGATAAAGTAAATTATAAGTTTGCATTGTATACGCGATTTTCTTTCAACATAGTTGTGTATATACGCGGGTTTAATTAACTGACGTAGAGTATATTATCTGAATTAGAAAAAGGGAATATCTGACTTGATAATATAGATTCACCCCCCCTCTCAGTATTATTTTCAATAGGTAAGACACGAGTGACATGGAAATGGGGAAGGGAGATCAACAATATGCCTTTGTCTCTGTGTGGGGAGATAAATTTATTATGTTAAGTCTTGGCTTGGCAATGTAAACTAGGCACCCTTCACTTAAGGTGTGAAAGTGTTTTTATTAATTAAGCCCAGATCGTGTTTAAAAAAAAGAAAAAAGATTGTTGAAAATAAATTGAAATTAAAAACGGAAAATGAACAGCAAATCAATTAACTAAACCCCACCCAAACTGGGTTTGCAAACGCTGTGCTGGTTGGTGGAAAAATCAACTAAAAACACACTGAAAAGGTCAAGAGATCTAAGTGTCAATGTGACTGGGATCAAATGACACTAGGTTGCTCGAAAGTGTTGCAGCAACAATAAACAACCATAGAGGAAGATCATTGCAAATAGATAGGGAGATGGGTATAAAACCTAGGGAAACCGATGGGATCCTAAGGAAAATGACCTAACAATGTTTAAAATGAAAATTTGGATGGAAACAACCTATCTTTGAGTATCTTAAACAAAAGGGTACAAATCTGGAAAAATATGGCTGAAACTGCCGCAAAAACTTAGACTTCTTACTCAGCTAAAATCATTTTATAAGGGTGGAAGTGTATTAGAAGCCCTAAGGGGATAAATTCCACTTCAATCAGTAAATCACAGCAGATCAAGAATTAAGTAGGATAGGACAGTGGTCAGCCAACCCAGCAGACAGCTCTTAGCAAAACCCAGAAATAGATCTGACAAAAACCCGAAAACCCTAAAAATCACAGGTACTGGCCTAATTTCATGGGGATCACACTTTTTGGGTTGAAAGGTGAGCTCTGGACCTCCAAATCATACTTTTTAGGCAGAAAAGTGCAATTTATGCTCCTTGATTCCTGGTCAGCAAGTCTCAGAAAAAATTGCCATCTATGTCGCAGCTGGTTCCTGTGACCTATAGAAAAGACCAGAAAACTTCTGAATGTTAAAAATTTGACAGATCTAGGGTTAGAAAGCTAGTAAACAACATTAAGAAACTAAAAAATGAAGAAACCCTAAGTTAAAAACTGAAGGCCACCCATGTTTTTGGATCTGAAGTAAAAAACCAGCGGAGTCGCCAATTTTGTTATAGTGTTTTCTTCTCAAAGGTGTACGAAAAGGAAACACTTAAGAATGTGGCTGAAAAACAGTCACAACAATATAAATGGCTTCTAAACATTGTAGATCTGTAGCAACTGATAGAAAAAAAAAAACATGCCAAAGTCCTGATCTATGCCACAATCATAGTTAAACAACAAAATTAAATAGTAATAATAACTCCAATAATCCAATGGAAACCAAATATACAAAGAATAGATTTTATTGTAACACCTGTGAAGGGAACAAATAAATGTTACCAGCCCCCCTCTATGGGATGGGTTCTTGGCTATCCTCAAATTTCTTTATCTTGTGCAGAGTCTCTCTCCTCTATAATGTGTAAACCCGAAAAATAAAATGTTTGAGCTCAATGGGAACTCAAATGGAAGAAATTGGTGCACCACAGTGATAATAATCAAATTTATAGCGGTGAGTGCAACAATGAAAATAATCAAAAGTGAATAATGAATGGAAAACCTGTAGAATTTTCTCTACAAATTAGCTAGCTCACTGATATCATGTAGAAATTTCACTTGCAGATCAAACTGATATATGCAATGTACTAAAGCATAATACTATATCTACATCTATCATAAACCTTACGGAAGCTTAATTGAACATGAGCAACATCAAGCATGAACACATATAACAGATAAGAAGGAATCAATATAACACGGAATATATCACTGGGGAAAGCACTAGCATAAAACCCCAACACTATATTATCAATCAAGTGGAAATCCTCAACAACATACAAAAAGAATCAACTCAAAAGCTATCATGCTCTCTATGTACTCTGATGATGAAGCTTATAGACTACCTAGCCCTGTATATAAAGGCTGCACCTCAGGTCCAAGCTCCTATTTCCTTGCGCAGTTTTTTCTGGGGTCAATTACAAAACACATGTAAATTAGCCTAATCATACCTGCTACCAACCTCAAGTCCAACTACGCAATACTTGACGACTCAAGTTCCTCCTGCATGCAAGGAATAATTACTAGAAATATCCTAGCAACTGACAGAACACTGTCCCACCATCTGATCTCAACTAGGTCTCTGTCTGAACTACCATGCATCAGTTATCCATGAAAGAATACTCAGTTATCTGAAAATAATAGTTGTCACATGCATGCAAGCATCAACAAACTATATCTCATTAATTTAACAACTTGTTAAATTAATCTAACTGAACTTGACTAAGTTAAACTAAGTCAATTGATCCTCTCAATATAGAACTCATCCTTAATTCCTCAATCAATGGAGCAAATCAAGGACACATTCCCCAATCAGTGGAGAAATTATTGCATGTTCTCACAAAGACTTCAAGTTTGATTTTCCTTAACTAATTAACTCATGGAGAATTAATTAATTAATATTCAAACTGCTGGTAAGACCAAATTCGAATTTACTTCCTATTTTAGACTAGGGACTATCTAAAAATAGGAATCCAACTTGAACTGCTAAAAATAGAACTTCTATTTTTAGCACTTCCATTTTTCATTCCCTGTTGCCCAATCCAGCACTAATGCCCAAACGTTTATTTTTAGTAGTGCTATTTTTAGCACTTCTATTTTTAGCAATTTATTGTTGCCAATTTTCAACACTCCCTCTCAATAAGAAAGGCTTCCTCTCGAACCCGATCTTGTAACTCTAGAATGTTCTGCATGCAACACATCTACCAAGTGTGGTTGCTACAACAACTCTCGAAACAAAAAAAAATCCCAACTGACCTCTCTGTTGGGCTAGAAACATACTCTGATGCTAAAGTTCTACCTACTGCTGCCAAGTGCTCCCTCTCTGACCTCTACTCTACTGCAACATCTCCATGCATCTTGCACCGTTTCACCCTTCTTTGTGCTACCCTGCACTGTGCAACACACTTGTGCTACCTTTGCGTTGTCTTGGGATTCCCTGCACTGTAGCTCTCTTTGTCGCTCCATCCGCATCTGTCTCTACCCAATCCATCAGTTCATGCTACTCAACATCGGGGATCCTGTAGCAATGTCTCATCCAAGAGGTTGGGTACCTCAAGGATCCTACCCCTCCTCCTTGGGACGATCACTCCACATCGCCCCACCTCCTACCTGGAGGTATGGCTGCATGTGATCCCTCTGCCCACCTAGCTCAAAGTTTCCCCATACTGGAGGTCTCTGCATGAGTAGACGTCTCTACTCGATCTCCACTCAGATTCCCCTGTTATGGCTACTCCACAACCTCCTGAAGCTATTGCATCAATCGTGGCTCCTCCACAATCATCTGAGACTTCTTCTGGCGTTGCATGTTGAGAGGCAATTTACTCTCCCTCTCAACCACCAAGTCTCCATCAGTTGCCTTGCTGCTCAAGGCTTTGCATGCATCTTGAACCTCAAGAGCATACAGGTTCTTGACCCATGAACCAATCTGCTTCACCTATCTAGTGATGATGTGTCTAAGGAAAACCTTTCCCTTACTGAAGACTACATCATAGCCTCTGTCTTCCAGCATCGTGATCGACACCAAGTTTCTCTTCAGTCCTGGTACATACTTGACATCAGTCAAGGTAAGGTGAGCTCCATGCTCCCTCTGAAAAATAACCGTGCCTACACCTGAGACACTGTACTTTTCATCATTACCCATCACTATGAGTATCTGGAGATATTTCTCCTCCAAAGTACTAAACAAACTCTTGTTGCCGGTCATGTGGAAAGAAGCTCCACTATCAAGAAACCAACCACTTCCCACCATGGATGAAAGCATGCATGCGAAGAGTGTGAAATCCAACTCGAACTGTGAAGCAAGTGCCTCACCCTCATATCCTTCCCAAAATCCCTCCTTGGATTTCCTCTATGGACAATTTGTAACAAAATGGCCCACCTCATGTCAACGAAAGCATCGCATTTTCAATTTGTCAACCTTCTTCCTACCATGGGAAGAACTAGATTTGGAAAGAGAAACCTTCTCCTTCCCCTTCTTCGCCTTACTTGCTAAGGCACATTTCTCTTCATCCTCCCTGGATGAAGAACCATCTCTGGTGCTCCATCTGATCTCCTCCTGCATCAAATCTGACCATAGTCGTTCCCAATCTGGCAGTTTCTCCCTTCCATTAACCGAGTCCTGGTAGTTGTGCTAGCTCTTAGGAAGGCGAAGGAGTGTTAGACTCACCATGTCATCATCAGATGTCATGACCCCTACACTTGCAAGCTCATCCCTTCATGAGGTGAGCTTGTTCAGATACATAGAGATCGTGTCCACACTTTCACACTTGATATTTCAAAGTTTGTCCTTCAGTGACAGCTTCCTCTGATATCTGCTATTCTGATAAAGATCTTTCAATGTTTTCCACATTGAAAATGAATTCTCCTTCCCATGGAGGCTCGAGACAATGTGATCTCGAACTCCCTCCAAGAGGATTCTCCTAATTCTAACCACACACTTCTTCCATTCTGCTAGTTGAGTAGCATCAGTCGGCTTCTAGACTTCTTGATCAATGAAGTCCTTAAGGCCATTATCTTCTAATACTGCCTCCATGTGATCCTTCCAGGCTATATAATTTGAACTGCCATCAAGGGCATATTCGAGTCTCAAACCATAAAACGCCATCGGTGAAATAGATGTGATAAGAACTCAATTCAATATTTAGAAACCACAAACTTCAACTTCTCCCTTCTTCTATATTGTTCTTCCTTGATCACCTGTGCTTCGATACCATGTAGAATTTTCTCCACAAATTAGCTAGCTCACTGATTTCATGTAGAAATTTCACCTGCAGATCAAACTGATATATGTAATGTACTAAAGCATAATAGTAGATCTACATCTACCATAAACTTTGTGGAATGTTAATTGAACATGAGAAACATCAAGCATGAACACATATAACTAATAAGAAGGAATCAATATAACACAAAATATATCACTGGGGAAGGCACCAGCATAAAACCCCAACACTGTATTATCAATCAAGTGTAAATCCTCAACAACATACAAAAAGAATCAGCTCAAAATCTATTCTGCTCTCTCTATACTCTGATGATGAAGCTCATGGACTACTTAGCCCTGTATATAAAGGATGCACCTCAAGTCCAAGCTCCTATTTCCTTGTGCAGTTTTGATTGGGATCCAATTAAAAAACACATGTAAATTGGCCTGATCATACCTGCTGTCAACCTCAGGTCCAACTACGCAATACTTGAGGACTCAAGTTCCTCCTACATGCAAGGAATACTTACTAGAAATATTCTAGCAACTGACAAAACACTTTCCCACCGTCTGATCTCAACTGGGTCTCTGTCTGAACTGCCATGCATTAGTTATCCATGAAAGAATACTCAGTTATCTGAAAATAATAGCTATCACATGCATGCAAGCATCAACAAACTATATCTCATTAATTTAACAACTTGTTAAATTAATCTAACTGGACTTGACTAAGTTAAACTAAGTCAACTAATCCTCTCAATATAGAATTCATCCTTAATTCCACAATCAGTGGAGCAAATCAAGGACACATTCCCCAATCAGTGGAGAAATTATTGCATGTTCTCACAAAGACTCCAAGTTTGATTTTCCTTAACTAATTAACTCATGGAGAATTAATTAATTAATATTCAAACTACTGGTAAGACCAAATTCGAATTTTACTTCCTATTTAAGACCAGGGACTGTCTAAAAATAGGAATTCAACTTGAACTGCTAAAAATAGAACTTCTATTTTTAGCACTTCCATTTTTCATTCCCTGTTGCCCAATCTAGCACTGATGCCCAAACTGCTATTTTTAGCAGTGCTATTTTTAGCAATTTCTTGTTGCCAATTTTCAACAAAACCCTCCTATTTATAACAAAATATTAAGTTATCCTCGAATAATGAGCAATAATAAAATATTATTAACCCCATTCTTGGAATAACCACTTGGAATATTTTATTATATCTGGTTAGGAGGGAAAAAATATTTAAACTTTTATTTAGAAATAATAAATAAATAAATGATTTATTTATCATCTCAAGAAATTGGTTAGGGAATAATAAACAAATAATGATTTATTTAATTATTCCTAAATGATTTAGTCAAACTTGACAAGGAATAATAATTAATTAGTGATTAATTAATTATTCCTAGAGAAAAATATGATAATTAATGATTTTTCTGTTTATTTTTCATAACTAGGTCAAACATGACAAAGAATATTAATTAAGCAATGGTTTAATTAATTATTCCTAAAATATAATTAAATAAATAGTGATTTATTTAATTAATCTTCATGGGTTTAATTATAAATTACTTAACAAATGTGGTTTATTAAGTAATTTCTCACGGTGGAAGCAATTTTACTATAATAAAATTGGTTTTACATGGTGTACTTTGATCCATCTAGTAAATTAGGCAAGATGATCATTTTTTTGGTGATAACACCAGTTGAATCTGAATGCCAAGTAGTCTAGATGGTGGGCTATGATCAATCAGTTTGACTTCGAGATCATGTACATCAAGGGTAAAGAGAACAGGGTGGTAGATGCTCTTAGCAGATGGGTACAGGTACATCACTTCGCAGTTATGAGCTCCAATGGGACAGACTTACAAGATATGATCTTGCAAGTAGGACAATAGGATGTCAGGTATATGAAGATTGTATGTAGGTTGTAGCAGGGTGATAGTACATATATAGGTACAAGTCATGTTAGATGTACAAGTACATATATAGGTACATGTAGTGGTACAAGTAGATGTGGTGGTATAGGTACAAGTACAGGTGGCAGTACAGGTACATGTACAGGTGTACAGGGCATGGACTATTGTCTTACACCAGAGGGATTGGTAAATTTCTGAGTTAGTATATATGTACTGGATAGCAGTGAGCTCAAGAAGGTGATCTTGAGGGACTTTCATACGAAACCATATTCAAGTCAATCAAGTTATCAGAAGGCATTCAGAACAGTGAAGAGATATTACTATTGGCCAAATCTAAAAAGGGATGTAGTAGATTCTGTGGCGATATGTTTCGATTGTTAGTGAGTGAAGGAAGAGTGAAAACATCTAGCTTAACTCCTACAACCGATCACAATTTTGGAATGGAAACGGGAGGTCATTTCCATGGATTTCATCACAGGGTTTCCAAAGACAGTGAAGCAGCATGATTCCATCATGGTCATTATGGATAGGTTAACAAAGGTTGCACACTTTGTTTCAGTAAAGTCTACATTTTCAGCTAGTGATGTGGCAAATGTATTCATCTGAGATGTGGTTAGAATACATGGTGTTCCAAATAAGATTGTTTCTAACATAGATGCGAAGTTCACTTCCAAGTTTTGGAAGGAGTTATTTGCAGGTTTGGGCAACGAGTTGGCCTTCAGCACAACTTTTCATCCACAGATAGATGGACAAATAGAGAGGGTCAATAGGATATTGGAGGACATGTTGAGGATGTTTGTGATGCATCAGTAGAGGAATTGGGAAGAGTATCTCCCTTTGGTCAAGTTTGCATACAAAAACGATTATCAAGAGTCACTGAGGATGAGTCCTTTTGAGGCATTGTATGGGAAGAGTTGTAACACTCCCATTAGTTGGAGTGATCCAGATAGTAGAGTATTGATTGGACTAGATATGTTGGAAAACATGGAACATTAGATGTAGGTGATCAAGAAGAATCTCAAGGTAGCACAGGATAGGAATAAGAGTTATGCAAACAGAAATAGATTGTTCAAGGAGTTCTAGGTTGGGGAAAATTTTTACTTGTGCATCAAACCGAAGAAGAGCTCCTTGCAGATTGGATCATGTGCCAAGTTGGAACCATGGTTTTGTGGACCCTTTAGTATCATTGAGAGGATTGGTCCAGTAGCCTACGAACTTGCACTTCCTCCGACAGTGAAAGTCCACGATGTTTTACATGTATCTTTGCTTACTAGTATGTTAAGGATGTTGATCATGTGATTGACTAGTCTGTATTGCAAGTGGAACCAGATGGATAATTCCAGCCGGAGCCTCAGTGTCTATTTCATAAAAAGGTGCTCGTGCTCTGGAACCGAGCAATCAAGCAAGTTAAAGTGCAATGGAAGCACTTTGGGCCTGATGAAGCTACATGGTAGATGGAAAATTAGATGCAGGCTATGTATCCTTCCTTGTTTTCCGGCTAAGGCAATGAAGCCTTGATATGGTAGTTTGATGATTGCTTATGATGGCTTGGTAGTTTCTTATGGTGGTGTGGTAGTTGCTTTATGGTGGTTTAGTATTTTCTTATGATGACTTGTTATATGCTTTATGATGGTTTAGTATTTTATTATGATGCCTTGGTATATGCTTCATGATGGTTTAGTATTTTCTTTATGTTGGTTTAGTATATGCTTTATGGTGATTGATATCTTCTTTGTGATGGTTGATACATTCTATATGATTTTTTGATATATGCTTAGATATGATGTTAGTATATTTTTGATAGATGTTTTGGTATATCATTTGGCATATGTTTTGGTATCTATATTTATGGCGATGTTGCTATATGTACACCCGTTTATAGATGTAAATGTCGTAACGAGCTATGTTATAAGCTCCACCATGTGGTATGAGTGTCATGTCATTATGGTTATGTTATAATGCTATTATGATATCATGGGGTTATCTTATCATGATTTTATTATGTCATGTGGATTAGCACTCAACAAGATGATCATTATAAATATCGTAATGAGTTGTGATATAAAGCTCCACTATGCGATATGTTGTCATGTTGTCACGATATTATTTTCTCTTGAACAAATATTTCATTGTAAATATTGCATCAGGATGTGTTAAAAAGCTCCATGAGAAATGTGCCTTCTTTTAGCATATTGTTGAGGTATATGTGTGATTGAACAACGAGGACGGTGTCCCCCAAGAGGGAGGGTTCTGTAACATCCCTCGTGAAAAATTCATGCAATAAAAGTTAAAAACAATAACCATGGATGAATGGGACACTTATTCCAAGTTGAATGTTGGGTAGGACATCCTATTGTGTGTTCATTTGGTTGTTTATAGCTAAGGAAATCGCTAAGGCTTTTGAAAGGAAAAAATGGAATTTTTGGCACAATTATTTATTAAAATATTGGAAATTAGGAGAAAAAGGAGGTGAAATGTCACAGGTTACATGTGAGGAGGAAAATGAAGGAAAATAATGGAAAATGAAGAAAATAGAGGCCTCATTCATAAAAAGGCTTGTGAGGATCAGCTGGTAACCTTTTTTCAGTTTAGCTTTGGAGCTCTCTCATTATTCTCTCTCTCTCTCTCATACTCTTGGAGACTTAGAGTTTCCTTGGAGCACTTTGACATTGGAGCAAGAAAGGAAAAGAAGGAAAGTGGAAGCAAAGATCAAGTGGGGAATGGAAGAATCAAGCAACTACAACAAACTTCATTACATGTATCAACTTGCATGTGTATTTTCCTTGCTAGATTTGGCATGCATGGGATTGATGTGTTTCTTTTCCATCATGGCATGGGTTTTTCTAGGTGTGACAATATTTCAGCCTAGCTTTGTCATTTCCTGATAGCTTTGGTGAGATGGGTTCTCTCATGTGGTTTATGTGGGATGGACGGATTGGATTCGATGCTGAGTGGGGTGGATCTCCGAATTGAAAAACACATGGAGATAGTGGTCCCTAAACCATACTGAGTATGCCTGAATCCACTGGCCCAATAACCCCTAAACTAGAATGTTGGTTGCGATAAAGCTAGATTGTGTGCCTCTGTGGGCCTAGGAATCCTTGACGATGAATGGTGGGATATACAATAAAGCCAAGAGGTGGTTTTTCTCTCTGTTGGGACTAGTGACTCTAGAATGGAATGCATGGTAAATCTTGGAGAGTATGTCTCGGTGTAGGGCCCAGTGATCCATGGATCAGACTGCAGATGCATGGTAAAGCCTGAGAGACTAGGAGGCACTTAAATTCCTCACGGTGTAAGCGTAGAAATCCGGTGGCATCCACATTGATTGGTGTTTTGATGTGCTCTATGAGTCCCACATTCAATCTTGGAATATGGCACGAGGATGATTGGCTGAAGAGAGACTTGGCTTAGACAATATATGATCAGGTGGAACGTGGTAGTCCCATCCTCGATTGGTTCATTGCATTGATTAATAAGAAATTCATTCCATTGATTTTCATGTGTAAATGTACTGGTGTATATGTGGATTTTGATGGTTGATATGTTTATTGTAATTTTTTTTCCTATTATTATGGTTACATGTTCATCTTAAGGCAACATCTATGTTTGGCTCTCAGCATGTTTTTACTTGTATTTGAATGGATATTGTATCTATGACCTAATAAGTCATAAGGAAGAAAATGACATGAGGAAACAATGGTTCATGGAGATTATTAGATAAGTAAGAGATCCCTACACTTAAATATGTTATTTACAGTTGTAGGTTACATGTCAATGATATGTTTGATGAAATTCTTGTCATGGCCAGTAGGGGTCTGGTTAAGGCCTTGATCAACTATTTACTTTTGCATGATTGTTTCCCTATACTTTACTTAATTCTGAGCTTTCATTCCATTCTAAGTAGTGGCTTGGGCTCTGTGCCTGAAAAAATGGCTCAAATCTTGGAGTCACTGGCACATAAGTGGCAAGTTTTGACCACAGTCACTGGCAAGCAGGATTTTGAGAGTGACGTTAGGTCTCTTGTCACTCCCTTTCCCATAGCATGAGAGCGACTGAGCCTTAAGTTATTCAGAACAGTTGTGGGACCTAGGGACAGGCTGTCTAAGTGGATGACTTGTCTCCTGAGGGTTCTGTTGATGGTGTTGTATGGTTGTATGTGATGTTCCGTCGATTCCCCTTCCTTAAGGTCACCTAGGAGGTCGAATCTGACCATAGTGGCCTCTCGTCTCATGTTTACCCCAATTGGCATGGTAACTTGGGTAGATGTGGGAGGAGTGCATTACACTTGGTGTTCACCCCATATTTGAATGATTATGGCTAAGAGCTCTTCTTGGTCCTTCATTATATCAATCCAAGCATATTTTAACAAATCACGCCTCCTTAGAGCTTCCAAACATGCTAGATCATTAAGCAATTGCAATTCCTCCCATTCATGGACTCTTTCTCTCCACAGACTCATATTATAAGAGTTAGCCTACACAATAAAACCTTTACATTAGTTCTCACCCTGTTAGTCAAGATTTAGAAACAAGAAAACCATTTTTCTCCTCCTTTGGTAATGCTAACACGGGCTCTATTACCCTATCATCGTGTTATAAAGTGTGTCTCCTTTTCAGTAAATGTGTTATAACATAGCCCATCCTACTGAGAACTTGCATTAGCTGATTAAGCGAGCTAGGGATTGCTCAAAATTAAAAATTTATAGATGGAAACTGAAATAAATGAACTTAAAATAAAGTGCAGGGTTTAAGCTCTTACTTCAAATTGACAGGAGCTAAAACAATCACCTAGATTGTTTGCAATGTGCCTTGGAAGATCTACTTCCTTTTCTCTCCAAATAGCCCCCCCCAAACTAAATTGGTGCAAATGAGGAGTCACACTCCTATTTATATACATTGGAGGTATGCCTAAACCTTGGGTTTGATCATTTTTAAGTGGGTTTTCATTTTCTTTCTTGTTATCAATCCCGATAACTATTATGCAACATGTTTTATATATTCTAGTGTTGTTTTAAGAGGTTTTTTTAGTGTTTTTTAAGTATAATCAACAACTACGCGCCCAAAATGAGCCTTCTTTTTAGGGACTTTTTCTCAATCGTGAAAAAAAAAGAGGATTTGAGCAATTCTTTTTCTGTATTTTTCTTGCTCCCTAAACTATAAAATATTCCTAAACCTTGGGTTTGGTCATTTTTAAGTGGTTTTCATTTTTTTTCTTGTTATCAATCCCGATAACTATTATGCAACATGTTTTATATATTATAGTGTTTTTTAAGTGGTTTTCTGAGTGTTTTTTTTAGCAGAATCAACAATTATGCACCCAAAATGAGCCTTCTTTTTAGGGACTTTTTCTCAATTGTGAAACTGAAAGAAAAAAAATGGATTTGAGCAATTCTTTTTCTGTATTTTTCTCGCTCCCTGAACTATAAAATATACCACGATCTTTTTTCTTCTAACCCATATTAAATTTTACAAAGAATATCAATTTTACTGTGTTTCCTTTGTACTCGTAAAAAAATGAGGTGAACATCTATTAAGCATAGGTTTATCAGTTTATCCAAACTCAGAGGATTAACTACGGAAAATGAATTATGTCAAGTATACTATCAAATATTTTTTACACCTATTCACTAGTCATGACAAAGGTACCTCTTGGAGTCTTCTTTAAGCACTTTTTAGGCTCTCTAAACGTGAAAAGACCTCCGATTTTACCCTTTCTTGAATTGTTAAACCTAAGAAGATTGGGACAAAATTGGAAGAAATCATGGTTACTACTATCTATATTGGTCAGATTTTTTGGCAACAATCTACTGATAATCCCTTGAACATGGCACTTACCCCACACATTCCTATTTTGTTAGATTCTTTGTTAACCGTACTGCATTATGAAACTTGCATTGATACCTTGATGTATTTGCATCTTCATGTCCTACTCCACTTGCTGTTCTTGAGTATAAGCTGTTTGGCCTCTTTGGTGTCGTGCCTTCCATTTTTCAAGGGATAATCTACTCTTTGTTGACCTTATCAATCATTTTCTCACATGCCCAATTGTCCTAATTTAGTTCATCCTACTATTCTATATTATCTCTAAAATCAATCATTTTTGTCTCGTTTCGCATCAACCAATGTACGACTCCTTATTACCTACCTTTGAAAAATCCCTTCCTATTGACTTCAACACATTATCTTGAAAGAAGACTAAGAAACTTCATAGTACCCTTGAGCTTATATTCCATGGTGGCAATTTTATGTGTGTTTGATCGAGGGTTTTCCTTATTGGATCCCAATTGATCGATTCTACAAGTGTTTGACACCAACTCCTTTATTCACACTCACTAAATTATATTGCACATCATAGAGACCTTCATCCTTATCGGTGTCCATCCTCGCATTTTTTAATGGTTTTCATCATTGAATGGTAATCAAACAATTTCTCACATGTTTGACTTCGGCTCATTTATTCACATGTGCATAATTATGCTAGTTTGTGATGGTGGTGAAGACCTTGGGAAGAGGCTTATATCACTCAACCTTGTTTCCTCTCCCAAGTTGTGAATATTGTTTTTGGAGACAACTTGTATCAGATTGATCACTATGACATCAATCCACATTATGGCTATTGGTGGACACGATCTGTTATGGATCCATGGGATGTCATTCTATTTTATCTAGTGAGCATGTGAATTCCTGACTCGGGACATGCTTTTATATCTTACATATGTCTCTTGTTTGCAACCCTCCTTCCATTCTGACACTCTGAAAATCTCTCTCATCAACTATTCTATAAATTATTTTGGCCATTTCCTTCTTCTTAGAACTCACACTTTAGGGGCATATGTTATTCATGAAAATACCTCATCATTAGCTTAGAGGAGAAGATCATGATATTTCCTCGAATAGACTCATTTTTCAAGCCTTTTGAGACTATAACGCACCTTGCAAGACTAAATTAGAGTGTTATTATGTGGGCCCTAGTGCAGAAACCTACGTTACCCTAGATAGTAACAACTTGTACCTTTACAAAGCCCGTGTTATCATACTTTCACATAACCACGAGAAAAAAAAATGAGTTATCTCACTATGGCTCCATCGTTCACTCAAGTAAACTTTAAAAAGGTGGAAGAGGATCACCTCAAACTCATCCATAGATGTTTCCTATCCTAAACAAATCCCATAAAGTGGGATAAAGCAATAAAGTTGAGGAAACATCTTCCATCCTATGGATTTTTCCCAAAATGCATTGAAGGAAGAATTTGGTAATCTTCATAGCCTCCCCTTGCCTATATATTGGAGGCTAGGCCATTGAGATTGGGATCAGAATTCATGTATTGTTATGCTCTTGAGATATTGATGGAGAGAGAGAGAGAGAGAGAGAGAGAGAGAGAGAGAGAGAGAGTTTGTGTAACTAGGAGCTGGAGGAGGTCATGCTATAGCTACTTATGGTTGTAATCTTCCTTCTACTCACTTAATATATATATATATATATATATATATATATATATATATATATATATATATATATATATATATATATATATATATATATAGATATATATATATATATATAGATATAGATATAGATAGATAGATAGATAGATAGATAGATACAATTGTTTCTTCCATATTATTGTTCATTACTTATGCATCTTGTGCTTATTTAACAATGGTTTGGATTATGGCCTGATATTGATGTATTCAACAATGTATTGTTGTTCAGTTGTTAATGTTTTGCCTTGATAAGGTTTATATGCCATGAAGATTGTGCCTTTTATCTTTCTATGATGGATTGTTCCTTAGGGTTGGCTAGGAATGCTTCTCAACCACACTGACTACTCTAATTGGTCTACACGAAAGGATAAGAAAGTTATCTTTCACCTTCACTTTTTCAATTCTAGCTAATTTTTTCTGTTGTTGAATGCGTTCAATCATAGAATGGTAGATCCCTTGGTCTATCTACCATAGGTTTTTGAGAAAACCTGAGAGGGTTATTGTTTGTTCAATCGAGCATAAATCCCTATAGCACAGGCTGTGCAACAAAATTGTAAAGTGGAAATATACTCGAACCTCGATTCTCGACCAAATGGGACCCTTTACTCAAGTGTATCAACCTAGTTGCATCTTTGGCCTAGTTGGTAGGTTGGCATAGTTGAGAGGTTTTAGCAGGAGTACAAAAGGAATGACCCTCGACCCCCGACCTGTGTGAGACTAGCTACAAGTGGTCGTCATGGTAGTAGGATGATGTCTACACAAGGTTATGTGGCAACACTTGAAGAGGACATGTGGCATGTGTTTTAAGCATTTTCAAGTGACTAAGTGGGCCAAGAAAGAGTGACACCTATCAACACCTAGGAGATGCCACGTGGCTCAGATGATGTCAGTGTGATGCAACATGATGATCTGGCAATGATTTCAAATTTCATGCGAGAGGGTTGATTTAGTGAGGTTTTCTTGTGTATTTTATTTTTCACAAAAATAAAAATAAAATGACCCTAAGTCGGGCATTCGAGCTCGTTGAGCCTCCAGGGCTAGTTGGGAAAAGTGCAAGCACATATCCATACTTCATAACGACCTTTGACCTCCCTTCCAACATTGAAAGGTGAGCCCAAGAGTTAGTTTTGGATGTTTTTCAATGTTAAAGGATTGTTAGCGTGTCAAGATTTTAGGGGAAGTGTTGTTTTCACAACAAATAATTGGGGTTGACCCTCGACTCCCAACCTCCGTTGGTGAGTTAAGCACTCTTTCCAATTAGCATGTGGTTCCAGCTCCTCAGACACATGATAATATGTCCTAAAAGGTATAAGATATTTTGACAGGATTTATTTTTTTTCATTGGTTCATGTGTGTGGTGTTCTCATGTGTAATGTGAGAAGGGGTTGTCACAAAAAACATTGTTAATTATGAGAGTTACAACCCTTTGGGATTATTTCTTGGAGTTATGGGCATAAGCACTGCATGATTATAATTTTTAGTGTTTCGGTAGCCATTTCAACATTATGTGCTACAATAGGCGATGTCGCCAAATATGGTAGTGTTATCCAGGGACATGGTTACAATCATCCGTGTTTGAGCTATAACAAATAAACAAGCTACCGAAGATGATAATTTGTAGAAGGAATTAATGGAAATTCCAAAGAACTTAGGAGACATAGTCAGAGACGACCATGATTTTCTGAGTGAATTTATGGGTGTGGTTCAAATAGAACAAGCCACACCAGAGTGTCCCTCATGCCATGAAAAATTTAATGGGAATGGATCTACGAATAATATGAGCAGGCCAGGCTCAAAGAAGTCATGCTAAATTACATTTTGAACATTGTAAGTCTTAAAGAGTAGCAAAGGATAGGTTTGTTGATTAAACATGCATAATTTATTTGAGGTACTCCTTGAGTGCGCAAATGAAATGAGATTTAATGCTCAGGGTGAAAAAACACACTGAAGCCCATTTTCTAATTTGATATAGCTACAATGGTTGAGAAACATGACAAAAGAGGATGGTAAGCCATACTATAGTACACTCAGGCAATATGATGCGCAAAAGTTCCAACATCGTTCTCTGTGTAGTAGATGAATAAAACCATGGATTGCAGTAGTGCAATTTTCATAGGGGAATGCAATATTAGTGTGAGCTGTGTGGAAAGCTCAAGACAAGATTTTTGCTAAGAAAGGACAAGAGTGACTGAGATGAAGATAGTCGAGAGTTGTTGATTGTGTAAAGAGAATTATGACCGTAAATTGTAGATTGTGATGATTAAATGAGGGCCGAGAGTAGAAAAAAAAAAGTGTTGTTGCAGAGTGGATAGAGTGAGGATAAGGTTGATTATATGCTACTAAGTATAGAGGGACGATAATTGGTGAATATCATAGAATAACATCAGGCAGAGTGAGTGAGGATAGGAAAGGGAATAATACGATTGTAAGTTATAAAATACTTTTAGATCTTTTATATTTTCTTCAGTACTCTCTAAAGAATGAGAGTCTCAAAGAGGAGTTTCTTTTTATCCCACATTCAAAGATCCACTAACTTACAATTATTTTCAAGCCCATAATAATTTTTTCACTCTCTATTTATCCTTTTCTCAATGCCAAATTGAGATTGTGAAGGCTATTGATTCCAAAATGTTTTTCTAAAGGAACCTCCTCCAAATACATGTTCTCATATATGAAAGTAACATATATAATATTTCCAAATTTAATTATCATGACTTTAATTTTGTTAATATTAACAATGAAAGCCAACTCTACTTTTTAGTTTAACCTTAATGATAATTTGATATTGAGAAAATTTGTGTGCATGGATCACAACCTATTGATTACATTGAAATTTCGTTTGAGATTAGAAATAACTATAATCTTATCAAGATTTTCATATATCATATATACTTCACTACTAACTTGCCTAATAGATGTCAGGTTTTTAGAGATATACACTCTCCAAAAGACTAGCAAAGATCATAGAAAACTTACAATAAATAGAAAAATATATGTAATTTCCACTGGCTATATGATCCAGGAAAATTCCATTGATTCAGTTGCACAGGTGTTCAAGCGTCGTCATCAGTGTTCAGTGTCATCGTCACTTCAGTTCAGCGTCGACAGTGTTAGTTATGGATCAATTTATTCAGGTAATTTTTATGGTTTTGCATGATGTTCAGTTGAGAGGGTTTGTACCTGGCTGTCGACTTGTGTTCATCAACAGTTCTGCCAGGATTGGTCGACGACATGTGTTTTCTCGTATGACTTCGCAGGTTTTGGGTTCGACATGGGTGTCATCCGTGGTATAGGTTTGTCATTAGGGTTGTCATCACAAAATTAGCTGGTGTCGATGATGTGTGTGGTTTTATGTCACATTATCAACAAGTTCATCTTTAGGCGACAAATGTCGCTAATGTCACTTAGCGACGAATGATAGTAAATGGGTGATAAATTGTTAAAACCCTAATCCTACATCTAAAACCTAACCTACCACATTAAAACTATGTATCTCCTAAATACAAAAAGTATGCCTTCATTTCAAGGCCTAACCCTAAGTCCTAAGTTCTATGGCATCAAACCCTAAACCTATCACTATGTGCTAAAAAAACTAAGTGTTAAACATAAGTTTTCAACCCTCGGCCTTTTAAACATTGTAAAAGCATTATAAAACAAGACCCAAAAACATAAACTATTGACCCTAACCACGTTGGAAACCTCGATTACATGTGAATAGGAGTAAGTTAATCGTGCAGTTAGGAGTTAACGATACAGCAAGTTAACCGCCCATAGAAACCCGTGTCAGAATCTGACATGTGAACACAACATTAATAACCACCTATGGTTAACGTTACAACAACCACCAGGTCGAAACCGCCAGTTGGAACCGTAGCAGAAACCACTGCGGGATTGCATGTGAACATGCTGAAGCATTGACCGCTAGCTCGATAATTGTCAGTAGAACCGCCAGCGCCTAAATGCAGGTTCGATCACCGCTCACATGAGCTTTCCAACCTCCACCAGGTTAAAGCTGACTGCAAATGGTTTTGGGGTTTATCCAAAGTTTATTTTGGGTTTATTATTAAGTTTTGTTACAAAAAAATTCGAGGACCTTGTAACCAACCTATCTATGTGTCCTTTCACAAGAAGACCGAAGCTAAACCCCATCCAGAATCAACCTAGTTCATCTGAATTTCATCCAAAGGTGGTTTTGATGTACTTGCAGGCCTTTAAAAGGTAGTTTTTCTTCATTGAACAAGGAGTGGTTTTCTGACTTTTTCTTGCGGATTCTGGAGGTCATAGGCAGTTTTGTTTTCAGTGTTACGAGAGCATCCGAAGTCGGTTTTGGAAACCGTAAGAAGCGTTGGAAAGTTGGTTCTGAGGGCTATCTGATGATAGTTATTAGAAGTGCCTGCATGCACATTCAAACTGATAAAATCTTTGTGTAATCAACACCTTTTGTTCATTCCTAATAAAAACGGTCGCCCATCTTGAAAGCAGACCCGAAGAAATAGTCCATCAGGGGTGAACTCCGTCATCAATCTCGCTTTCTGGTATCGCTGTGTTTTTACTCTTTTCACTTCTGTTATGCATCATTTTTATGATTAACCAAATGTCGTAAAGTGTTCTTCTCAATCCGTTTTCCTCGATTTTCGTGCTTTAAGCTAACATTCAAATTATTAATGGTTAATCAATTCTACATCATTTTTTAGTTTATGATCATTTCAGATCATATAATTTGGTATTAGAGTAGGTTTCATTTGTAGAATTTTCCATTGAATGTTAACTAGGTCAAAGTCACAACGAGGAGAAGGAATCCTTGAGCAGATCGATACAGATATTGGAAAGCGACGAGTCGTTCATAAATCAACCATGTCAGGACCTGATGCAGGTGAAAAAATTGAAACTAAGATGAGTGAAGAACATTTTTAGCAGGCATTCTTGACTATACAGCAAATGTTGGGAGAATTGTACGAAGGCAAGAAGGCAAGAGATGCAGCTTCTTCTTCAAATAAATTGAAGAAGGACAAAGGTAAAGGGAAGACTGATAAACCACCTTCACCTCCATCATCTCCATCATCCTCATCTTCTTCTTCTTCTTCCAGTGCAAAATCTAAAACAGAAAGAAACCTAAGAAAACATCTCTTTTGAAACTTGATGTGAAATTTGAGATACCTGTTTATGATGGCGAAATGAATCCTGAAAAGCTAGATAACTGGATTAAGCAGTTATAAGTGCATTGTCACATTCAGAACATTTCTAGCGATAAAACTAAAATTTAGTTAGCTACACATAGAATGGGGGGAACAACTTTAATTTGGTGGGAAAGTAAAACTTAGTTAGATGTAAAGTGTAAAGGAAAAGTCATCTCTTCATGGTCCAAGTTTTTAAAATCTCTTAGGAAATAGTTCTATCCTTTAGGATACATGCAGCAAGTTGTTATTGATTGGCAGCATTTGAGGCAAGGTAAAGGGAAGAGTGTTCAGGAGTTTACTCAGGATTTTAGAAAGAAAGCATTGGTGCTTGGTATTTCATTAGAAACACGTGAAACTTTGTTAAAATACATCAAAATTTTACATTCATATTTGCAACATACTTTATTAATGTTTAATCCTGATGATTTTGATGAGGTGTGTGTTCGGGCCATATATATTGAATCAGGTGGAAAACCATTCAAGTTTTCATCACCGTCATCCAAAGAATTTGAAGCCAAAGATTCCAGTGACAATAAGGGGAAGAACAATTCGAAGAGAAAGAAATCAATGATCGTTCAGAAGGAAAGACCTACTTGTTCTCATTGCCAAAGAATCGGTCATGATGAATCGAAGTGCTGGAAACTTCATCCAAAACTTAATCCCAAAAAGTTCCTTAAGAAGAAGGATGAAAAGAAGGCTACTGCAGTAGTCCAGCAGGATCTAGGTTCAGATTCAGGTGATGAAAGGAGGATAACCGCCATGGTTACGACAGGTAAAACTTCTGACATTGGTTCAAGTTCGAAAACTATTGCATCTTCATCAAACATAAATCCTTCACATGAGGATAAAAGAGTTGAATTGTTTAACATAAGGATAACTTCTAAGCATACAAATATAGATACAATGTTTGACAGTGGATCACAAGCGAATTTAATCTTTGAATATTTAGTTAAAAGTTTGGGTTTGGAAACACGGAATCATCCAAGACCTTACCCATTAGGATGGCTAAATAAATCAACTCAGATAAAAGTAATCAAACAGTGTCGATTAATATTTGTCATAATAGCTAATTACATTGATGAAGTGGAATTAGATGTGGTTCCAGTAGACATATGTGGAGTTATCTTAGAAAGTCCTTATCTTTATGATGGTGATGTAGTATTTTATAGGAGAGAACATAAATATCACCTTAAGAAAGATGGGGTTGAATTTATTGTGAGGGAACATCAAAACAAAAATCACTTGAATTTAGTTAATGTTAATCATATGAAGTAATTAATAAGTTAAAAAAAAAAAATTGTAATCATGCATGTAAAGGATCAACATAACAATCAACAAGATTCTTGTTTAAGTTATGCAACTCAGCTTAAAGATGGTTTGTTTAAAGAAATAGAAACTTGTTCAGTTCTATGTAAAACCAAACATCTTATTCATAAGCAGGGATTACAACATGAATTACAGTTTGTGCCTAAATCTCCACTTCCTAATGTCAGAATGAATCAAATTAGTTTAAGTTTGGAACTTAACAATTGTAGGGATACAGGTCAGTATTGGGGAAAGTCAGTGTTCGATTTCTCTTGTATTGTGTCACCATGTCATGTCTCGAACAATTTGGAAACCTCTTTTCAAGTGGAGAGGAAACCTATTTGTTTTCATATCAAAGCCTTTTCTAAAGCAGTGTCAAAGTGTCTAATGGGAACTTATGCATCAAAGGAAAGTTCTAATCAATGGAAACATCATTTAAATGAAGGAAAAGTGATTCAAACAAATCAATAGCTAAATCAATACTTTCATAATCAAACTAAGTTGCAGCAAATTTCACCTTACATTTGGATAGGTTCAGTGCAGCAAGTTCACTTAGTAAATAGGAATCAGGAAAATATGTTAAATCAAGTAGCTGTTTTTTATGTCAAGTACATCTTTGATTGTCTCTGTCATTCCACAAAATAGATTTTTTATACATGTCGATGGTAATAAACAATGTCCAGTAGAGACTGTTTTCAAAGATTGTGAATCACTAACTCATGATTCTTTGTGGAAAGAATTCAATTGGCATGTTTATAGCAGGTTGTTTTCCCATCGTCGCAAGTTTTTCATACTGCAAATGGAAGAAACAGGTCACTCACTGAAAAATTTCCATGCTCAGCATCATCAGGGTCATCACTTGCAAGTGACTGATCGAATGTATTGGTACATTGTCATGTCAAGGTGGAAAGAGAGGGAGTTCTACCATCATCGACTATTTGATTAGCCAAAATTTTTTGGTCCAAAAGCTTTCAAGTGGATAGGAATGATCCAGGAGGATTCCATTGATTCAGTTGCACAGGTGTTCAAGTGTCATCATCAGTGTTCAGTGTCATCGTCACTTTAGTTCAGCTTCGATAGTGTTGGTTATGGATCAGGTTGTTCAGGTAATGTTTATGGTTTTGCATGGCGTTCAATTGAGAGGGTTTGTACCTAGCTGTCAACTTGTGTTCATCGACAATTCCGCCAAGATTGGTTGACGAAATGTGTTTTGTTGTACGACTTCGCAGGTTTTGGGTTCGACATGGGTATCGTCCATGGCATAGGTTCGTCGTTAGGGTTGTCATCACAAAGGTAGCTGGTGTCGACGATGTGTGTGGTTTTAAGTCACATTGTCAACAAGTTTGTCATTAGGTGACAAATTTCGCTAATATATTTAGCGATGAATGATAGTAAATGGGTGATCAATTGTTAAAACCCTAATCCTACATCTAAAACCTAACCTACCACATTAAAACTATGTATCAAACCTATCTCCTAAATACAAAACCTATGCCTTCATTTCAAGGCCTAACCCTAAGTCCTAAGTTCTATGGCATCAAACCCTAAACCTATCACTATGTGCCAAAAAAACTAAGTGCTAAACTTAAGTTTTCAACTCTCAGCCTTTTAAACATTGTAAAAAAATTATAAAACAAGACCCACAATCCTAAACTGTTGACCCTAACCACGTTGGAAACCTCGATTACATGTGAACAGGTGTAAGTTAACTGCGCAGTCAAGAGTTAATGATACAGTAGGTTAACCACCCGTAGAAACCTATGTCAGAAACTGTCATGTGAACGCAGCATTGATAACCACCTACGGTTAATGTTACAACAACCGCCAGGTCGGAACCGCCAATTGGAATTGTAGTATAAACCACTATGGGATTTCATGTGAACATGCTGAAGCATTCACCGCTAGCTCGAAAACTGTTAGCAAAACCATTGATGCCTAAACCGCGGGTTCGGTCACTGCTCACATGAGCTGTCCAACCTCTGCCCAGTTAAAGCTGACCGCAAATGGTTTCGGGGTTTATCCAAAGTTTATTTTGGGTTTATTGTTAAGTTTTGTTACAAACTAATTCGAGGACCTTGTAACCAACCTATCTATGTGTCCTTTCACAACAAGACCAAAGCTAACCCCTATCCAGAATCAACCTAGTTCATCTGCAATTCAGCCAAAGGTGGTTTTGATGTACTTGCAGGCCTTTAAAAGGAAGTTTTTCTTCATTGAACAAGGAGTGGTTTTTTGACTTTTTCTTGTAGATTCTCGAGGTCATAGGCAATTTTGTTTTCATTGTTACGGGAGAATCCAGAGTCGGTTTTGGAAACCATAAGAAGTGTTGGAAAGCTGGCTCAGAGGGCTATCTGATGAAAATGATCAAAAGTTCCTACGTGCACATTTAGACTGATCAAATCTTTGTGTAATCAAAACCTTATGTTCATTCCTAATAAAAAGGGTCACCCATCTTGAAAGCGGACCTGTAGATGAAGTCCATCAAGGATGAACTCCATCATCTATCTCGCTGTCTGGTATCACTGTGTTTGTATTGTTTTCACTTCTATTATGCATCATTTTTATGATTAATTAGTTGTCGTAAAGTGTTCTTCTCAAGCAGTTTTCCTCGATTTCCGTGCTTTGAGCTAACATTCAAATCATTAATTGTTAATCAATTCTACATTAGTGTTTAGTTTATGATCAGTTCAGATCGTATAATTTGGTATCAGAGTAGGTTGCATTTGTAGAATTTTCCATTGAATTTTAACCAGGTCAAAGTCGCAACGAGGAGAAGGAATCCTTGAGAAGATCGATCCAGAGATTGGAAAGCGACAATTTGTTCATAAATCAACCATGTCAAGACTTGATGTAGGTGAAAACACTGAAACTAAGATGAGCGAAGAATAGTTTCAGCAAGAATTCTTGACTATGCAGTAGATGTTGGGATAATTGTAAGAAGACAAGAAGGCAAGAGATGCAGCTTCTTCTTCAAAGACAACGAAGAAGGACAAAGGTAAATGGAAGACTAATAAACCACCTTCACCTCCATCATCTCCATATTCCTCTTCTTCTTCTTCTTCTTCCTCTTCTAGTGCAGAATCTGAAACAAAAAAGAAACCTAAGAAAACATCTCTTTTGAAACTTGATGTGAAATTTCAGTTACCTGTTTATGATGGCGAAATGAATCTTATAAAGCTATATAACTGGATTAAGCAGTTAGAAGTGTATTGTCACATTCAAAACATTTCTAGAAAAAAAACTAAAATTTAGGTAGCTACACTTAGAATGGGGGGACCAACTTTAATCTGCTGGGAAAGTAAAACTTAGTTAGATGTAAAGCATAGAGTAAAAGTCATCTCTTCATGGTCTAAGTTTTTAAAATATCTTAGGAAATAGTTCTATCCTTTAGGATACATGTAGCAAGTTGTTATTGATTCGCAGCATTTGAGGCAAGGTAAAGGGAAGAGTGTTCAGGAGTTTACTCAAGAGTTTAGAAAGAAAGCATTGGCGCTTGGTGTTTCATTGGATACACGTGAAACTTTGTTAAAATACATCGGCAGTTTACATTCATATTTGCAGCATACTTTATTGATGTTTAATCCTAATGATTTTGATAAGGTGTGCGTTTAGGCCATACATATTGAATCAGTTGGCAGACCCTACAAGTTTTCATTGCAGTCATCCAAAGAGTTGAAACCAAAGATTCCAGTGATAGTAAGGGGAAGAACAATTCGAAGAGAAAGAAATCAACGATCGTTCAGAATGAAAGACCTACTTGTTCTCATTGCCAAAGAATCGGTCATGATGAATCGAAGTGCTAGAAACTTCATCCAGAAAGTAAGCCCAAAAAGTTCCTTAAGGAGAAGGATGAAAAGAAGGCTATTGCAGTAGTCCAGCAGGATCTAGGTTCAGATTTAGGTGATGAAAGGAGGATAACTGCCATGGTTACAACAGGTAAAACTTCTGACACTGGTTCAAGTTCGAAAACTATTGCATCTTCATCAAACATAAATCCTTCACGTGAGGATAAAAGAGTTGAATTGTTTAACATAAGGATAACTTCTAAGCATACAAAGATAGATACAATGTTTGACAGTGGATCACAGGTGAATTTACTCTCTGAATGTTTAGTTAAAATTTTGGGTTTGGAAACACGGAATCATCCAAGACCTTACCCATTAGGATGGCTAAATAAATAAACTCAGATAAAAGTCACCAAACAGTGTCGATTAAGCTTTGCCATAATAGCTAATTACATTGATGAAGTGGAATTAGATGTGGTTCTAGTAGACATATGTGGAGTTGTCTTAGTGTGTCCTTATCTTTATGATCATGATGCAGTATTTTACAGGAGAGAAAATAAACATCACCTTAATAAAGATGGGGTTGAATTTATTGTCAGGGCACATCAAAACAAAAATCACTTGAATTCAATTAATGTTAATCAGATGAAGCGATTAATAAGTTCAATCAAACGCTTTGTAATCATGTGTGTAAAGGATCAACATAACAATCAACAAGATTCTTGTTTAAGTTGTGCAACTCATCTTAAAGATGGTTTGTTTAAAGAGATAGAAACTTGTTCAGTTCTATGTAAAACAAACATCTTATTCATAAGCAGGGATTTCAACATGAATTACAGTTTGTGCCTAAATCTCCTCTTCCTAATGTCAGAATGAATCAAATCAGTTTATGTTTGGAACTTAATAGTTGTAGGGATACATGTCAGTATTAGGGAAAGTCAATGTTCAATTTCTCTTGTATTGTGTTGCCATGTCATGTATCGAATAGTTTGGAAACCTCTTGTCAAGTGGAGAGGAAACCTATTTGTTTTCATATCAAAGCCTTTTCTAAAGTAGTGTCAAAGTGTCGAATGGGAACTTATGCATCAGAGGAAAGTTCTAATCAAAGGAAACATCATTTAAATGAATGAAAAGTGATTCAAACAAATCAACAGCTAAATCAATACTTTCAAAATCAAACTAAGTTGCAGCAAATTTCACCTTACAGTTGGATAGGTTCAGTGCAACAAGTTCACTTGGTAAACAAGAATCAAGAAAATATGTTAAATCAAGTAGTTGGTTTGATTTCAAGTATATCTTTGATTGTCTCTGTCATTCCGCAAAATAGATTGTTTATACATGTTGATGGTAATAAACAACATCCAATAGAGACTATTTTCAAAGATTATGAATCACTAACTCATGATTCTTCGTGGAAATAATTCAATTGCCATGTTTATAGCAGGTTGCTTTCCCATCGTCGCAAGTTGTTCATACTACAGATGGAAGAAACAGGTCACCGACTGAAAAAGTGCCATGCTCAGCATCATCAGGGTCATCACTTGCAAGTGATTGATCGAATGTATTGGTACATTGTCACGTCAAGGTGGAAAGAGAGGGAATTATACCCTCATCAACTATTTGATTAGTCAAAAAATTTTGGTCCAAAAGCTTTCAAGTGGAGAGGAATGACCCGGGAGGATTATGTTGATTCAGTTGCACAGGTGTTCAAGTGTCGTCACCAGTGTTCAATGTTTTCATCACTCCAATTCAACTTCGATAGTGTTGGTTATGGATCATGTTTTTCAGGTAACGTTTATGGTTTTGCATGGGGTTCAGTTGAAAGGGTTTGTACCTGGCTATCGACTTGTGTTCATTGACAATTCCGCCAGGATTGGTCGACGACATGTGTTTTGTAGTACGACTTTGCAGGTTTTTGGTTCGACATGGGTGTCATTCGTGGCATACGTTCATCGTTAGGGTTGTCATCGCAAAGGCAGCTAGTGTTGACGATGTGTGTGGTTTTATGTCACATTGTCGACAAGTTCGTCATTAGGCGACAAATTTCGCTAATGTCACTTAGCGACAAATGATAGTAAATGGGTGATCAATTGTTAAAACCATAATCCTACATCTAAAACCTAACCTACCACATTAAAACTTTGTATCAAACCTATCTCCTGAATAGAAAACCTATGCCTTCATTTCAAGGCCTAACCCTAAGTCCTAAGTTCTATGGCATCAAACCCTAAACCTATCACTATGTGCCAAAAAGACTAAGTGTTAAACCTAATTTTTCAACTCTTGGCCTTTTAAACATTGTAAAAACATTATAAAACAAGACCCACAGTCCTAAACCGTTGACCCTAACCACGTCGGAAACCTCGATTACATGTGAACAGGTGTAAGTTAACCACACAGTTAGGAGTTAACGATACAACAGGCTAACTGCCTGTTGGGTCCCTATAATACTAGTGATTACCCCATTACTATTGTAGTTATACCCCTTATTTATATTGTTGTGCCCCTATTACCCCCATATTGTTATTTCTGTGCCCCATAGAATCCCTCTATTGTTATTTTTGTGGCTTTATATTATTATTGTTAGGTCGGCTGGATTATATTGTGACTCCTTAGACTCCTATATATAGAAAGGAGGTTTTGTCATTTGAATCATCCAAGAATTGTTCATTTATGTAATGTAAAGGAGGTTTCCCCCTCGAAGAGGCTGAATTCTAAGGCGTTGATCTATCTTTTCTATCTTTTCTTGAGCTGGTTTCATAACATTTGGTATCAGAGCTTTGGATTCTAGGGTTTCGCTGCTCCAAACAGGTCATCGTGGCATTTTCGCTATAACTTTTTTTCTGTGACGTTTCAGAAGTCACAAAAAAAACCCATTTGAGAAGAAATCGCGCTGAACCTTGGGTCTGAATTTCAGAGCTTTTCGCGTGATATTTTCGGAGATATGATCTGAGGAAGTTGGTCTTTTTGCAGACTCCTGAATTACATTCAAAACAGGTGACCTGGGGAAAATTGTCATAACTTTCTCTCTGGGAATCAGATTGAAATTTCGTAAGAAGGTACAGAAAGAGGACGGACTGTAGTTTCTTGTATATCATTTTCAGAACCAAATATCGAAAATTTTACATGTGGATTATTGTGCATAACTCTTTCTTGGAGAATCCAATTTGGATCAGACTGGTGGCATTGGAAAGAGGACACAGAGAGCTACTACAGGTCACAAATTCAGAACTAGATGATTGGAAAGTACAGAGATACATCAGAGGCAATATCGAGCTCCTACAAAGTGAAAAAAGGTGTGTAGATTTTTTAAATTTTTGCTTAAGCTTGGTTTGAAAATTTATTTTGAAGGAATTCAAAGGGCATAGTAGAGCATTATTATCGGTAACTGATGCCCCGAGGAAAGAAAATGCAAACACCTAGTAAGGAACCTGAAAGCTCTAGCATGACTCATGAAGAAGAGGAAGAAATGCTACATGATATATCAAAATTACAAGAACAAGTGCAACAAATGTCACGCTCACAAAAGTTAACAGATGCTAAGATAAATGGCGTGGAAGATAAGATAAATGGCATGGAAGCTAAGATGGACAATTTGAAGATAGATTTGAACACAAATTTGAAGACAGGCATGGCAGATTTGAAGACAGATTTGACAAATTTTCTACAAGAAATACTTACTAATGGTGAAAAGGTAGTAAAGGAAACTCATGATGAGAACAAAAGAAATGTTAATCATGATTCCATAGATGCTAATGTTGGATCGAAGAATCACCATATTCCAAAAATCGATATGAGGAAGTTTGATGGCAAGGATCCCGCCACATGGATATTACAGATGGAGCAATTCTTCGATCTCAATAATGTGCAAAACACACAAAAGGTACGTATGGAAACTTATATTTGGAACCAAATCAGTTTGTATGGTATCAATGGCTTTGTTCTCGTAAACAATTTATCACTTGGGCAATTTTTACGGAAGAATTGATAGCACATTATGAGGATACAAAAAGCAACACTTTTTTTAGCCAATTGATAAGTCTCAAACAAAAGGGTTCAATAATGGAGCACATTGAGGAGTTCCAAAAATTGAACATAAGGGTAAAAGATATTCCAGAGGAGCATAGGATTGATGTGTTCATAGGGTCTTTAAAGGATAATATCCAACATGATGTTCGCCTTTGGGAACCTGATTCATTAGAGAAGGCATTCAGGTTAGCAAGAAAAATGGAAAGCAAAAATATGGCAACTAGGAAGCATACCACTCACAACTATAAAGACGGAAGTGTTGTTGCCCCTAGTCTTCCACAACCTACAAGGTTGACACCACAACAATTGGAAGAAAAAAGAGCAAAAGGGCTTTGTTACAATTGTGATAGCAAATACACAAAAGGTCATAAGTGTGCTGAGAAGAAATTATTCTACATAGATTGTGAAGAGGAAGAAGAAAAGGAGCAAGAAAGGTCAAAAGAAGAGGATATATTCCAGGAACAAAGCCTAGATGAAGAACAAATAAATCCGACCATATCTTGTAATGCATTGGCGGGAATTACCACTCCTCAAACCATCAAGATAGAAGGACAAATCAAGAAGAAAAAGGTAATAGTGTTGATTGATTCAGGAAGCACCCACAATTTTATTCATTGTAGGGTAGCAAAAGAATTGAATTGCTTCCTATATCCAGCACCAGAGTGTCAAGTGATGATTGCAAATGGAGGAACAATAAATTTCTCTGGAAAGTGCCATAATATCAAGCTATCCATGGGAGAATATGTATTGACTAGCCCAATGCTTTCCATTCCAATGGGAGGTGTGATGTTGTACTAGGAGTCCAATGGCTACAATCCTTGGGTACAATAGCTTTTAATTTTCAAGAACTTTTCATGAAATTTTCTGTGGAAGGAAAGGAAGTTGAATTAAGGGGTATTGCAGGGAAACCAGGAAAGATAATCAGCTCTAATGGCATGACAAAGCTTCTAAAAAAGGAGCAAAGAGGTGTAATTGCACAATTATGTTCGCTAGATGTTTCCACATTGGAATCATCTATTTCTCCAGATCTCCAAAAAGTCCTGGACAATCATTCCAAGGTATTTGAGACTCCCAAGGTCTCCCACCTATGCGTGATCATGATCATGCTATTCATCTGATTCCAGGAAGTGTTCCTCCAAACATCAGGCCGTACAGATATCCCTATGTCCAAAAAAGTGAAATTGAACGTATGGTTGCAGAAATGCTAGAGGCTGGTATAATTCAACCAAGTCAAAGTTCTTTCTCAGCTCCAGTAGTATTGGTGCACAAGAAGGATGGATCATGGCGCATGTGTCTGGATTATAGGGAGCTCAACAAGCTCACTATTAAAGATAAGTTCCCCATTCCTGTCATTGATGAATTACTGGATGAATTGCATGGATCAATTTACTTCACCAAGTTGGATCTTCGTTCGGGATATCATCAAATCAGAATGAAGATTGAAGACATTCCGAAAACGGCATTTAGAACTCATGAGGGTCATTATGAATTTTTGGTCATGCCTTTTGGCCTTACCAATGCACCTTCAACATTTCAAGGTTTGATGAATTCAATTTTCAAACCATTCCTTAGAAAATTTGTGTTAGTATTTTTTGATGATATACTAATCTACAGCAAGTCTTGGAAGGATCATGTTGAACATGTTGACAGGGTGCTACAACTATTGGAGGAGAAACAATTATATGCAAAAAGATCCAAATGTTTCTTTGGAGTCCAGGAGGTGGAATATTTGGGTCATATTGTATCTCATGAAGGAGTTAAGGTAGACCCTAGCAAAATTAAAGCCATTAAGGAATGGAAAATCCCCACATCCATAAAGCATCTGCGAGGATTTCTTGGGTTGACAGGGTATTATCGCAAGTTTGTTAAGAATTATGGGAGAATAGCAGCACCTCTAACAACATTATTGAAGAAAGATTCATTTTCATGGACTCCGGAAGCAACAAAGGCCTTTGAACATCTTAAAGAGGCAATGTGCCAAGCACCGGTCTTAGCTACACCGGACTTCACAAAAACCTTTATTGTGGAATGTGATGCTTCAGGAAATGGAATTGGTGTTGTTCTAATGCAAGATGAAAGACCCATTGCTTTTGAAAGTCGTCCAATCAAGGGAAAGTTTTTAAGCAAAGCTATTTATGAGAAGGAAATGTTGGCAATACTCCATGCACTTAAGAAATGGCGACCCTACCTAATGGGAAGACACTTCAAGGTAAAAACGGATCATGATAGCCTTAAATACTTTTTAGAACAAAGATTATCCTCTGAAGAGCAACAAAAGTGGGTCACAAAGATGTTGGGTTATGACTTTGAAATCATCTACAAAAAAGGGAAGCAAAATGTGGTGGCAGATGCACTCTCAAGAAAGGATGAGGATGTGGAAGCATTGTTGTGTGCCATTTCTATTATCCAACCAGATTGGATAAACGAAGCAAGGGAGGAATGGAAGAATGACGAAGAAGTGTGGGCACTTATTCGAAAGCTACAACAAGATTCCAGTACTTCTGATACATTTAGCTGGAAAAATGATTCGTTATGGTACAAAGATCGCTTATACCTCTGTAAGAATTCAGCTAAAACAAAAGATTCTTATGGAATTGCACACTTCTCCCTTAGGAGGGCACTCAGGATTTTTAAAAACTTACCACAGGGTTAAGAAGGAATTTTTTTGGGATGGCCTTAAATCAGATATTCAAAAGTTTGTGGCGGAATGTTTGGTTTGCCAACAAAATAAAGTTGAAACAATTAAGACACTGGGTCTATTACAACCTTTATCCATTCCAAGCCAACGTTGGGAGGAGGTTTCAATGGATTTTATCACAGGTTTACCCAAGTCTGAGGGAAAGAGTGTCATCATGGTGGTAGTTGACAGACTTACCAAGTATGCACACTTTTGTGCATTATCACATCCATTTAAAGCCAGTACAGTTTCTACTGCATTTATGGAAATAGTTCAAAAGCTACATGGAAACCCAAAGATTATTGTAAGTGACAGAGATCCCATTTTCACTGGAAATTTTTGGACAGAATTATTTTCTTGTCTTGGTACTCAGTTAGCTCATAGCTCATCTTATCATCCTCAATCTGATGGGCAAACTGAGATAGTAAACAAATGTTTGGAAGGATATCTTCGTTGCTTTGTATCTGATAAACAGACACAATGGGTCAAATGGTTGCCTTTGGCTGAATGGTGGTATAACACTTTGTTATAGACATTTTTGTGCCTCGCAGCATGGAGCATGAAATGTCGATAATTACAGGGATCCAAAGTCCCTAAACATGTTGTTCTTACCCCTAAAGGAACAAGGTCAGCAAACCACAGCACTTCCTATCAGTTCTCCACCTGAAAACACTCAAAAACAGGCTATTTTTGGATCATGTCAGCTGCTCCACTGAGCATCTGCACTGAATGTCAACTGCTCCTCCTTGTACCTGCGCTAAAAGTCAAAACCAATGAAGGCTACCTGCGCTGGGCGAGATTGGCCAAGTGGCACAGTCATTCTACAAGGTGTCAACTGCCCAGGAAGCTTCCAAACTGACACTTGGTTCAAGGAATTTGCCCTATGATGAGTAAGAGGTACTTGATCTCCATGTGGAAGCAAGGATCTTCAAGTGGACTCAAGAACTGAAGTTTAACTGAAGAGGGAGAGGACACAAGGCAGCTTTAGGTCAGTCTCAAGCTGACTCATCCTTTCTCCAAATCTCCTATATATAGAGCTCTTCTATGAGGTCTGAGGAGGCTGGAATTTTGTACAAAGTAAGGAAGTGTTGTTGGTTTACAGTTAGAGCTATTGGGTGATTGCTTTTATAGAGGGGAAGAGGAGATTTCTAGCTGCTGGGGAGGTGTTGCTGGATTGGAGCCATTTATGGTTGTAACCTTCCCAGAACCTTTTTCTTCTATCAATAAAGCTTTGATGTTCTCCTATATACTTGTATTGCAATGATGTATTGTTTTTATCTGTATATTTGATTCATCCTAATCCATGCATCAGTTATGAGTACATGTTTCTTGTAGTTTCCCTCTCTTGTTTTTGCAGGATCTTTGTGTAGCTGGGCCGGCAAAGGGAGCAAGGAGATGGGAACAAGAGGCAAAGATAGAAGACAGGATCGACAAAAGTGAAAGACATCGGTTGGTCAATCTTTTCTTCCTTCTCTGTACTTTCATAAAGGAAAAATATCAAAGCTTTACTTTCAGTTGTTGCTAAGGAACTATCACCCTTAGAGTAGGGATAGGGTCATTTCGAGTCGGATACTTTTCCCCACAACAAACTGGCGACTCCACTGGGAATCGTATCCGTTTGATTGTATTTGTAGTATCTTTGCTATTCATTTCTTGAAGAAAAGAGTACCAAATCGAAAAGCTTTTGACTATATCAAAAGCGAAGTAGAGGGGCTGCTACTCTTGCTCATTTTCTGAGCAGATTCATGATTTGAAGAGCTGATCTACAAAAGACTCTTGTGCTCTTTGTGATAGCTTTTCATCCTCTTGATCATCCCTTAGCTTGTACTTGACCTATAGCTTTTTATTTCAGCAAAAACAGTGAATTTTTGAGCTTTTTATGACCCGGAAATCCTTGTAAACGCAACTCTCGTGTCTCAGTGCAGGCTGTCCAAAGGCAGTCTGCATTTCAGCGCAGGTACTCCCTTCGGGAACTGCGCTGAAAGTCAGTTTGACAGACCAGAGCCTGCGCTGGACCAGTTAGCCAGTGTCTTGCTGAGGTTTCCTACTGAGTCTTGGCCCTGTTTTCACTGTTATTTTGCTGTTGATTGCTTGTCATTTGTACTTGCTGTAAACCAACTTTCCTTGACGTTATTCCACCTCAGTTGTGTGATGAAACTGTGATTGTTCTTTCAGTATTTCTTGTTTCAGTTACAGTTTCCCATTGTGAAAAGCAAACCAGTATAGCTGTGGCCTCTTAGATCCTGAACTGTAAAAGTGTCTTTATGATCTTAAGAGCTAGTTTTATTACTGTTCATGGCTGTTTGAGTTTGTTTGTTTTTCATTTTATGGTTTGAATTCATACATTTTTAGTGTCGAAACAAGTACATGTAAGGCGTCTTTTGATTTTAGACAAAACTTGTTTGTTTACGCTTCAAATTGAATTCGAAAATTATACGACAGTTTCCTTTTGTCTTACATCAACATTAAAGGAAAAGAAAAGAAATACATGCATCTTGCATTTGCATTTTTTGATAAGTTTACGTGATTGATCTAGGAACAACCCCATCAGTACTTTGAAACTTGCATGCCTCAATGGCAAGTTTCTCACTTCTGGCGACAGGTATACATCAATGACCTTCGACCAGAAGATTTTGCGTGGCGTTCGACGCCAAGTCCTTTATTCATGCCACGTGAATTGTACTGCAGTACCTTGAGGGTCATTATCATTATCGGTGATTCCTCTCGCGCTTGTTAACAGTTTTCATCATTGACCGGTAATCAAGCGATGTCTTTCCATGTTCGACTTCAGCGCAATTCTCACATGGATCGACCTGTACTTAGAGTGAAGATCGAACGAGTTTGAAGACCCCGGATCTAGTTTCATCCATCCGGGTTGCGATATATATTCAGGAAATATAAAAGCATTTGTCATGTACATCATTGCAGCAGATGATCATCCTACTCAAAGGATGATAATTTCAGCAGAGAATTATCAGTCTACCATCAGACGATCGTCTGTTCTATGTACCAAAATGTATTTATAAAGCTGAGCATGGGAATGCCCGCCTCAGCTAGATCATGAAAACAGAATGAAAAATAATGTATTGTATTGTATTGTATTACAGGGCACCTCTCAGCACTTGAATGAACTTCGGACCCTCTGGATAAAGCATTTCACCCGATAAACGGCCTCATACTTTAGGGGGCAACTGTTATAGACATTTTTGTGCCTCGCAGCATGGAGCATGAAATGTCGATAATTACAGGGATCCAAAGTCCCTAAACATGTTGTTCTTACCCCTAGAGGAACAAGGTCAGCAAACCACAGCACTTCCTATCAGTTCTCCACCTGAAAACACTCAAAAACAGGCTATTTTTGGATCATGTCAGCTGCTCCACTGAGCATCTGCGCTGAATGTCAACTGCTCCTCCTTGTACCTGCGCTGAAAGTCAAAACCAATGAAGGCTACCTGCGCTGGGCGAGATTGGCCAAGTGGCACAGTCATTCTGCAAGGTGTCAACTGCCCAGGAAGCTTCCAAACTGACACTTGGTTCAAGGAATTCGCCCTATGATGAGTAAGAGGTACTTGATCTCCATGTGGAAGCAAGGATCTCCAAGTGGACTCAAGAACTGAAGTTTAACTGAAGAGGGAGAGGACACAAGGCAGCTTTAGGTCAGTCTCAAGCTGACTCATCCTTTCTCCAAATCTCCTATATATAGAGCTCTTCTATGAGGTCTGAGGAGGCTGGAATTTTGTACAAAGTAAGGAAGTGTTGTTGGTTTACAGTTAGAGCTATTGGGTGATTGCTTTTATAGAGGGAAAGAGGAGATTTCTTGCTGCTAGGGAGGTGTTGCTGGATTGGAGCCATTTATGGTTGTAACCTTCCCAGAACCTTTTTCTTCTATCAATAAAGCTTTGATGTTCTCCTATATACTTGTATTGCAATGATGTATTGTTTTTATCTGTATATTTGATTCATCCTAATCCATGCATCAGTTATGAGTACATGTTTCTTGTAGTTTCCCTCTCTTGTTTTTGCAGGATCTTTGTGTAGCTGGGCCGGCAAAGGGAGCAAGGAGCTGGGAAAAAGAGGCAAAGATAGAAGACAGGATCGACAAAAGCGAAAGACATCGGTTGGTCAATCTTTTCTTCCTTCTCTGTACTTTCATAAAGGAAAAATATCAAAGCTTTACTTTCAGTTGTTGCTAAGGAACTATCACCCTTAGAGTAGGGATAGGGTCATTCCGAGTCGGATACTTTTCCCCACAACACACTTCCTTCCATACAGCAACAAAAATGACCCCATTTATGGCACTTTATGGGTATCAACCACCATCCATCACATCATATTTAAGAGAAAATTCTAAGGTTCAGGCAGTGGAACATCACATCGAACATCAACAACAAGCCCTCCAACTCTTAAAGGATAACCTCGTGTTGGCACAAAATAGAATGAAACAACAGGCCGATCAACATCGCAGTGAAAGAAGTTTTGATGTAGGTGATTGGGTATTCCTACGGCTACAACCATATAAGCAAATGTCCCTAAAGAAAGCTAAGAAGGATAATAAACTATCACCAAAGTATTATGGTCCGTACAAGGTGTTGCAAAAGATTGGTACTATGGCATACAAATTGGAGCTTCCTGCAGCATCTCGATTGCACCCAGTTTTCCATGTTTCATGTTTAAAGAAGGTTATAGGCGACAAGCTCCCAATTCAAACAATATTGCCAGAACTTGACGAGGAAGGAAAAATTATATTGGAACCGGAACCAGTCACAGAAACAAGAACTCGACAGCTACGAAATCGATCAATTTCAGAGTATCTTATCAAGTGGAAGAACTTATCCGCTGAAGATTCCACATGGGAGGATGAGAATTTTATGCAGAAGTATCCAGAATTACTCAAGCGTTGAGGACAACACTTTTTTGAAGGAGAGGGGCATGTTGGGTCCCTATAATACTAGTGATTACCCCATTACTATTATAGTTATACCCCTTATTTATATTGTTGTGCCCCTATTACCCCCTTATTGTTATTTCTGTGCCCCATAGAATCCCTCTATTGTTATTTTTGTGGCTTTATATTATTATTGTTAGGTCGGCTGGATTATATTGTGACTCCTTAGACTCCTATATATAGAAAGGAGGTTTTGTCATTTGAATCATCCAAGAATTGTTCATTTATGTAATGTAAAGGAGGTTGCCCCCTTGAAGAGGCTGAATTCTAAGGCGTTGATCTATCTTTTCTATCTTTTCTTGAGCTGGTTTCATAACACCGCCCATAGAAACCCGTGTTAGAAACTGACATGTGAACATAGCATTGATAACCACCTATGGTTAACGTTACAAGAACCACCAGTTGGAACTGTAGTAGAAACCGCCACGGGATTGTATGTGAACATGCTGAAGCATTGACCGCCAACTCGAAAAATGTCAGCAAAACCGTCGATGCCTAAACCATGGGTTCGATCACCGCTCACATGAGTTGTCCAACCTCCACCCTGTTAAAGTTGACCGCAAACATTTTCGAGGTTTATCCAAAGTTTATTTTGGTTTTATTGTTAAGTTTTGTTACAAACTAATTTGAGGACCTTGTAACCAACCTATCTATGTGTCCTTTCACAACAAGACCAAAGCTAAATCCTATCCAGAATCAACTTATTTCATCTGCAATTCAGCCAAAGGTGGTTTTGATGTACTTGTAGGCCTTTAAAAGGAAATTTTTCTTCATTGAACAAGGAGGAGTGGTTTTTTTACTTTTCTTGCAGATTCTAGAGGTCATAGGCAGTTTTGTTTTCAGTGTTACGGGAGAATCCAGAGTTGGTTTTGGAAACCGTAAGAAGCATTGGAATGCTGGTTTAGAGGGCTATCTGATGACAATGATCAGAAGTTCATGCATACAAATTCAAACTAATCAAATAATTTTGTAATCAACACCTTCTGTTCATTCCTAATAAAAACGGTCGCCCATCTTGCAAGCAGACCTAGAGACGTATTCCATTAGGGACGAACTCCGTCATCAGTCTCACTGTCTGGTATCGTTGTGTTTGTACTATCTTCGCTTTTGTTATGCATCTTTTTTATGATTAATTAGTTGTCGTAAAGTGTTCTTCTCGAGCAGTTTTCCTCGATTTCCATGCTTTGAGCTAACATTCAAATCATTCATGGTTAATCAATTCTACATCAGTTTTTAGTTTATGATCATTTCAGATCATATAATTTGGTATCAGAGCAGGTTGCATTTGTAGAATTTTCCATTGAATGTTAACCAGGTCAAAGTCGCAACGAGGAGAAGGAATCCTTGAGCAGATCGATCCAGAGATTGGAAAGCAACGAGTTGTTCATAAATCAACCATGTCAGGACCTGATGCAGGTGAAAAAACTGAAACTAAGATGAGTGAAGAACAGTTTCAGCAGGCATTCTTGACTATGCAGCAGATGTTGGGAGAATTGTACAAAGACAAGAAGGCAAGAGATGCAGCTTCTTCTTCAAAGACATCGAAGAAGGACAAAGGTAAAGGAAAGACTGATAAACCACCTTCACCTCCATCATCTCCATCATCTCCATCATCCTCTTCTTCTTTTTCTTCTTCTTCTTCCAATGTAGAATCTGAAAAAGAAAAGAAACCTAAGAAAACATCTCTTTTGAAACTTGATGTGAAATTTGAGATACCTGTTTATTATGGCGAAATGAATCCTGAAAAGCTAGATAACTGGATTAAGCAGTTAGAAGTGTATTGTCGCATTCAAAACATTTCTAGTGATAAAACTAAAATTCAGTTAGCTACACTTAGAATGGGGGAAACGACTTTAATCTGGTGGGAAAGTAAAACTCAGTTAGATGTGAAGCGTAAAGGAAAAGTCATATCTTCATGGTCTAAGTTTTTAAAATCTCTTAGGAAATAGTTCTATCCTTTAGGATACATGCAAAAAGTTGCTATTGATTGGCAGCGTTTGAGGCAAGGTAAATGGTAGAGTGTTCAGGAGTTTACTCGGGAGTTTAGAAAGAAAGCATTGGCACTTGGTATTTCATTGGATACACGTGAAACTTTGTTAAAATACATCGACAATTTACATTCATATTTGTAACATACTTTATTGATGTTTAATCCTAATGATTTTGATGAGGTGTGTGTTTAGGGAATACATATTGAATCAATTGGCAGACCCTTCAAGTTTTCATTGCATTCATCCAAAGAGTTGGAAACCAAAGATTCCAGTGATAGTAAGGGGAAGAACAATTCGAAGACAAAGAAATCAACGAACGTTCAAAAGGAAAGACCTACTTGTTCTCATTGCCATAGAATCGGTCACGATGAATCGAAGTGTTGGAAACTTCATCCAAAACTTAAGCCCAAAAAGTTCCTTAAGGAGAAGGATGAAAAGAAGGCTATTGTAGTAGTCCAGCGGGGTCTAGGTTCAGATTCAGGTGATGAAAGGAAGATAAATGTCATGGTTACGATAGGTAAAACTTCTGACACTAGTTCAAGTTTGAAAACTATTGCATCCTCATCAAACATAAATCCTTCACATGAGGATAAAAGAGTTGAATTGTTTAACATAAGGATAACTTCTAAGCATACAAATATAGATACAATGTTTGACAGTGGATCATAGGCGAATTTACTCTCTGAATATATAGTTAAAATTTTGGTTTTGGAAACACGGAATCATCCAAGACCTTACCCATTAGGATGGCTAAATAAATCAACTCAGGTAAAGGTCACCAAACAGTGTCGATTAAGATTTGCCATAACAGCTAATTACATTGATGAATTGGAATTAGATGTGGTTTCAGTAGACATATGTGGAATTGTCTTAGGAAGTCCTTATCTTTATGATCGTGATGCAGTATTTTACAGGAGAGAACATAAACATCACCTTAAGAAATATGGGGTTTAATTTATTGTCAAGGCACATCAAAACAAAAATCACTTGAATTAAGTTAATGTTAATCAGATGAAGTGATTAATAAGTTCAAACAAAAGCTTTGTAATCATGTGTGTAAAGGATCAACATAACAATCAACATGATTCTTGTTTAAGTTATGCAACTCATCTTAAAGATGGTTTGTTTAAAGAGATAGAAACTTGTTCAATTCTATGTAAAACCAAACATCTTATTCATAAGCAGGGATTACAACATGAATTACAGTTTGTGCCTAAATCTCCTCTTCCTAATGTCAGAATGAATCAAATCAGTTTAAGTTTGGAACTTAACAATTGCAGGGATACATGTCAGTATTAGGGAAATTCAATGTTCGATTTCTCTTGTATTGTGTCGCCATGTCATGTCTCAAACAATTTGGAAACCTCTTTTCAAGTGGAGAGGAAACCTATTTGTTTTCATATCAAAGCCTTTTCTAAAGTAGTGTCAAAGTGTCTAATGGGAACTTATGCATCAGAGGAAAGTGCTAATCAATGGAAACATCATTTAAATGAAGGAAAAGTGATTCAAACAAATCAACAGCTAAATCAATACTTTCAGAATCAAACTAAGTTGCAGCAAATTTCACCTTACAGTTGGATAGGTTCAGTGCAACAAGTTCACTTAGTAAATAGAAATCAAGAAAATATGTTAAATCAAGTAGCTGGTTTGGTGTCAAGTATATCTTTGATTTTCTCTGTCATTCCGTAAAATAGATTGTTTATACATGTTGATGGTAATAAACAACATCCAGTAGAGACTGTTTTCAAAGATTGTGAACCACTAACTCATGATTCTTCGTCGAAAGAATTCAATTGCCATGTTTATAGCAGGTTGTTTTCCCATCGTCGCAAGTTGTTCATACTGCAGATATAAGAAATAGGTCACCAAATGAAAAAGTGTCATGCTCAGCATCATCAGGGTCATCACTTGCAAGTGATTGATCAAATGTGTTGGTACATCGTCACGTCAAGGTGGAAAGAGAGGGAGTTATACCCTTATCAACTATTTGATTAGTCAAAATTTTGTGGTCCAAAAGCTTTCAAGTGGAGAGGAATGACCCAGGAGGATTCTGTTGATTCAGTTGCACAGGTGTTCAAGTGTCGTCATCAGTGTTCAGTGTCGTTGTCACTCTAGTACAGCTTCGATAGTGTTGGTTATGGATCATGTTGTTCAGGTAATGTTTATGGTTTTGCATGGCATTCAGTTGAGAAGGTTTGTACCTGGCTGTCGACTTGTGTTCATCAACAGTTCTGCCAGGATTGGTCGACAACATGTGTTTTGTCGTATGACTTCGCAGGTTTTGGGTTCGACATGGGTGTTGTTCATGGCATACATTCGTCGTCAGGGTTGTCATCGCAAAGGTAACTAGTGTCGACGATGTGTGTGGTTTTATGTCACATTGTCGACAAGTTCGTCATTAGGTGACAAATGTCACTAATGTCACTTAGTGATGAATGATAGTAAATGGGTGATCAATTGTTAAAACCCTAATCCTACATCTAAAACCTAACCTACCACATTAAAACTATGTATCAAACGTATGTCCTAAATAAAAAACCTCTGCCTTCATTTCAAGGCCTAACCCTAAGTCCTAAGTTCTATGGCATCAAACCCTAAAACTATCACTATGTGCTAAAAAAACTAAGTGTTAAACCTTAGTTTTCAACCCTCGACCTTTTAAACATCGTAAAAACATTATAAAACAAGACCCACAGTCCTAAACCGTTGACCCTAATCGTGTCAGAAACCATAATTACATGTGAATAGGTGTAAGTTAACCACGCAGTCAGGAGTTAACGATACAACAAGTTAACCACCTGTCGAAACTCATGTTGAAAGCTGACATGTGAACGCAGCATTGGTAACCGCCTATCGTTGACATTACAACAACTGTCAAGTCGAAACTGTAGCAGAAACCGTCACGGGATTGCATGCGAACATGCTGAAGCATTGACCGCCAGCTCGAAAACTGTCAGTAGAACTGCCAGCGCCTAAACTCCGGGTTCATTCACCGCTCACATGAGCTGTCCAACCTCCGAAAGGTTAAAGCTGACCATAAACAGTTTCTGGGTTTATCCAAAGTTTATTTTGGGTTTATTGTTAAGTTTTGTTACAAACTAATCCGAGGACCTTGTAACCAACCTATCTATGTGTCTTTCACAACAAGACCAAAGCTAAACCCTATCCAGAATCAAACTAGTTCATCTGCAATTCAGCTAAATGTGGTTTTGATGTACTTGCAAGCCTTTAAAAGGCGGTTTTTCTTCATTGAACAAGGAGGAGTGGTTTTCTGACTTTTGCTTGCAGATTCTGGAGGTCATAGGCAGTTTTGTTTTCAGTGTTATGGGAGCATCCGGAGTCGGTTTTGGAAACCGTAAGAAGTGTTGGAAAGTTGGTTCAGAGGGCTATCTGATGACAGTGATCAGAAGTGCCTATGTGCACATTCAGACTGATCAAATCTCTGTGTAATCAACACCTTCTGTTCATTCCTAATAAAAACGGTCGCCCATCTTGAAAGCGGACCTGGAGATGTAGTCCACCAGGGATGAGCTCCGTCATCAATCTCGCTATCTGGTATCGTTGTGTTTTTACTGTTTTCACTTCTATTATGCATCGTTTTTATGATTAATCAGTTGTCGTAAAGTGTTCTTCTCGAGCAATTTTCATCGATTTCCATGCTTTGAGCTAACATTCAAATCATTAATGGTTAATCAATTCTACATCAGTTTTTATTTTATGATCATTTCAGATCAGTATGTTCCAAAGTTATCCTCTACTATAAGAGGTACATTCAAATCTATTTTTATTAAATTGACTACATTTTCCTTATCTAGATTAGAGGAGATATGAGGAGACAAGGATTTAATTGCTGCCCACAAATCCTCCAGTTGTTGGTGAAGACTACCTGCATCATCCTCTAATCGCCTCTCCTGAGTTTTGTCTTCCATACGTAATTCCATCGCTATGGGGATAACAACATAGACATTATTAAATTTGGTATACAAAAGCTCTTAGTTTTTCTCTAGCCTGACCATTATTTGATCCAACAATTCCATTGCAATACCATCATAGGAAACTCTTGTATCCTAGGTTTCCCTCACTGCAAATTCACAGTTAAGTGTCCAATTGCTAGGGGCCCATGAAATACTAAGGGTTGGCAAGCTCTTGTGCCTCCCCCCATAGAAAGAGTTCAGATCATTAAGACAAGAACATAGTAGCAACATCAAGGGTGCCTTAAAGGGATGCCATTGAGGAGCAATTGTCCAAACAAATTTCCATATCATCAGTTCCCAAATTAAAATTTTACACTCATTCAGTGCCAACAAGACATGCCTAACAAGCCTCACCTCTATTGCTTGAACAACGATGAAATTCTGATTGACATGGAAAGTCTCTGAATTACCTTCCCAACATACATGAGAGCTAATGCCCATTTGGTGCTGAGAGCTCCCCGTTGGCTTTATGACTACAACCATAGGATACCGCTGATTCCAGAAAGTTAGCGGCTAAATTATGGACCTCCTAAATATGCCAATGGTCAAGGAATCAAGAAGGAGTGCATGGAGGCTCATGTCCTAGTCTTTGCTCCAGATCCCCTAGAGGACCCAAAACATCTTTGTGCTCCTCAAGACCACATCGAAGAACTCTACCATAAGCATTGTTAATATTTGTCATTTTTCACCATGAATCCAAAGGACTACATAGAGGGCTTAATGCTTTCCTCACACAATAAAATTCGTCCTATCACTCTACCGTTGATGGCTTGGGAGCACACGAATAACAGATAGAATGGCGATGACAAACTAATGACAATATTCCTCCAATATGCTTATGTGTTTGAGTCCATCTAAATTGACATTAACAGTATGTTGTGCGTGGTGCACTTTGGGAGGGGGACCATGTTGATTTTTGTGGCTCTCCCTCCCCCAAATTCCATTTTTTAATTCAAACAATTCCATAGTTATGGGATGGGAGAAATTGAGGGGCAACCATTATGAACAAGGGCCCCTTCTTCCTATTTTACACTTTCATTAGCAAGACAATCTGCTTCAGCATTATGCGATCTCAAGACATGATAAACGCTGAGCTTGGAAAAAATGGTTCCCAAGTTTGGATCATTTCTATGATACCTCTTAAGTTGCACTCTTTTGGTAATGTTTCATGCATCAAGCACCGGATAACAATAACTAAAAATTTATAAATTACAGTCCATAACAGTAATTTTGACATTACATTTTTAAAAAATTAAATCAAAAATGGTTTCCAAATTTAAATCATTTCTATGATACCTCTTAACTTACACTTTTTTAATAATGTTTCACGCATCAAGCACTGGACAATAATAACTAAAAAAAACTATAAATTACCACCCATAACATTAGTTAATAATAACTAAAAAAAACTATAAATTACCACCCATAACATTAGTTTTGATATTACATTTTTAAAAAATTAAATTTTCGAACACTTAGCACTCTTTTAATAATGTTTCATGCATCAAGCACTGGATAATAATAACTAAAAAAACTATAAATTACCACCCATAACATTAGTTTTGATGTTACATTTAAGTTTTCAGTAGTTTAATTATTATAATAACCATTTTAATATATATATAGATTATATTCACTTAATTAATTATGATAATGACGTTAAAATTTTAAAAAGTCCATCAAAACGGAATTAGAGCCGAACAATTTCATTATCCAAGCCATCGCTGTCTGTTTGTTCAGAACGGAAACACAGTAGCCCTTGAAAATTCAAGGTAGAAAAAATAACAAATATCCTTATTGTGGCCTATGCAGGTTTCGAACCTGCGACCTTCGCGTTATTAGCACGACGCTCTAACCAACTGAGCTAATAGGCCAGATGATGTCATGTGTCATTCTATAAATTCATCTTTTATGAAACGGCTACCTTCTCGTTGGGCCGCGACCGATTTATTTTTGGCAATTGGTTGTTTTTTTTGGAATTTTACAGTTTGCAATTTGTTGCGATGGGATATTATTCATATATATTTTGAATTTATCATAATTTAGTAGTTAAATTATATAGTTATTATTTCTTTTAAACGTATGTTGATTTATCATTATTATTCAAAGAAAAACATTTCATTTATAATATTTAGATAATAAGAAGATTTAGAGAGAGATTTTTTGGCAAAAATCACATGGAAAATCATTTGTTGACACGTTTCGAACCAACAAGTGTGGTTCATCGTCAGGACAAATTGAAGAAACAGATCCAGGTAAGCAAGATAAATAGGCAGAACGGAGCCTCCTGACCCAACGGCTAGTTTGACTCAAGGACCAGGGTCAAAAATATTTTATTAGCTTAGTTAGTAAGAATTAGGACCAAAACAAAAAATTGAAGGGTATTTAGTTTACAAATGTTAATAAAAAATAGAAATTAGTTAAATAATGGACCCTAAAAGCAATATATATAAAATAATATTATTAAAAATTATAAAATAATAATAAATAGATGCATAAAAGATCTAACAAATGTCAAAAGGGGAAAGGTTAGTAAGGAAAATTAGTTAAAAATATTCAAAATAAAACAAGTAAATAGATAAATGAAAAATAAATTATAAAATACTAAGAAACCTCAAAACGAGGAAGGTTAGTTAAATAAAACAAATAAATAGATAATTGAAAATTAAACTAGAAATGAATAAGTAAATAAATAACTAAATTAGTTACTGCGAAACACATAAAAAATAATAATAATAATAAAAATAATAATAATAAAATAGTAAATAAAATAATAAAGATAAAATAAAAATAATCAAAACAAAACAAAGGATCTAAAAATTAAAAGCCTATAAATATTATTAAAAATTATTGAATGGAAGAAAACCACAGAGGTTAGAAAAATAAGTCAAAAATGGTAATAATGTAACGAATAAATGAAAATAATAAGAATAAAATAAATAGGTTAGTTAGAAAAATTAGTTAAAAAGTCTTAGAAAATAAAAATAATAGAACGAATAAATAAATAAAATAAAGACAAAATAAATAAACAAAATATAAGAGGGTAGGTTAGTTAAAAAGGTAATAACAGAACAAATAAATAAATAAATTAAGAATAAAAATAATAAAAATTAGTTAAAAAGACTCAAAAAATAAAGGTAATAATAGAATGAATCAATAAAAGAAAATCAATAAAACATAGATTAGTTAGAATAAAAAGGTTAATACTAGATAAATAATAAAAATAATAATAAGAAGTAAATAAATAAAAATAAAATAATAAATAAAAGAAATTAACCCTAAAGAAGAGGGCGGAAACCAACTAGAAAGAGAGAGTAGGGACCGAACATCTACTAACTTTCCAGACATCGTGTCTATTAAGATTGCAAAGCTTTTTTTACTACTATCACATATATCTTGGACCGTCAACCTATTTTATTTTATTTTATTTTTGTCAGTAAAAATATTCAATCTTGCCTTTAAAACACCGTTATTTAAGATTAATACATATTACGTTACATATTTTTTGGGATTTGTTTTCCTAAAATGCACTTCCTGCATTTTTTTTTTTCCATTAAGGCATCTTGTGGATCTAATATCGATTGAAATTTGACAGCCACGGTTTCATATGTTTCAATTTGAAAGCGGTTAATCGTAATCAAAATGCGAGAGGTATTTCGATCATTGCAAGTAACGAGGACATGTAAAGAAATGCAGCAAGGCAAGAATTTTAAAAAGAAGATTGAGTCATAAGCAAACTTTGATTACCAACTTTCAATTACACAGAGTTAGGTTTTGGGAGCATGAAGATACATTGCTTCCGAGTTGTGATTTAATGTTGGAATTATCATCTTAAAGAGTTAATGGCAACTAAATAGCAGGCAACATCATGGAATTTATCAATCATAATGTATTATATGTGAAGTTTTCTTGTTTTGAAGTTGTGACATATTCTCATTTTTTTATTATTAATTGAATTTAGTTGAAGCAAATGCTTGAAGTATATCATTTTTTATTATTAATTGAATTTGGTTGAAGAAAATGCTTGAAGTATATCATTTCTATAAATAGCACTTGTGGTGGATAATGATGGCTGGCCTATTTTTTCTATTCTTAATTATAGGCATAAATAAATTATCCATTTTAATTCATGATGGTATATAATGGTGCATTTTCATTTTCCTTAGTAATTTGGTTTATAGTTAAAAAATAGAGCTCCCTTAGGTTATTCACTGGAGTTCCCTTTTGTTAGATGTGAATTGTCATTTTCTTTTTTGTGATTGTTAAATTATAGATATTATCATAAAAATTAATATGGGAGTGTTTGTATCTTTTTCAAATTAGGATTTTGAGGAGATAGATAATGAAGTGTCAATTCATAATATTTGTAATTAATATAGATTTATTTTAACTTTATATTTACTTGAATCTATCAAGCACTCAAAGACATCAAAATTTTTAAGATGTTTGTATTTTGAGAAATTTGATTCTCTTTTGTGCTTGGTAAATTTGAAGTTAAGATAAATTTATGTTCGTTCTTATTAATACTATTTATATTTACATAAATTTCACATCTTTATATATAGAAATATCTTAATTTTTAATTTTATTAAAACCCTAGTGTGTGTGTGTGTGTATATATATATATATATATATATATATATATATATATATATATATGTTAGCTTCTGTAGCATTGGATGTGTTCTAGCCACGAAATTTGGTGGAGAGGCTAGAATACATAAGATCTCCAATACCTAGAAATTGCTTCTGGAAATTCCACACAGAGATGACTTAATTAGATTATTAACCTATTTTTTAATGTTTTCTAAGTCTAAACTTAGGAAAAATGGTTAATTAATCAGAATTAATTAATTCAAGGTGAAATTTCTCTAGAAACTCACATGAATCAATCCAGAAATGATCTGAGTCATCGATTAAAATTTAATCTTGGTTGTTAGAGTCCCAATAGGAAGATATAAGAAGGGATCGATGTGGTGATAGAGAACACGCTAGAGTCAGTTGGGGAATTAGATTTTCAAGAGTAGAAGCAGTCAGTTGCTGGAGAGTTCAAACTTCAGTGAAGAAGAAGAGACAGTGAAGAGTAGAGACAGTGATTCGGAGGAATTTTTCTAGATCCGGAGAGGAAACGATAAGGATGCCAAGTTATACCCAGTGAGGCAACGCAGAGGACTGCGCAGTTGCTTCAGAAGAACAATTTGATATGGCTGGAGGAAAAATTGATTCAGCTTCCAAAGGTTAGGAAAGTATTCCAGAAGGCTGGAGAATCATTTTCCTCAGCAGAGACAGGCATAACGACTTCACCAGAGGCAATTCGAAGCTTAGAAGTTCAAGGGTCTATGCAAGCACTACATAGAGGCTGACGTAGAGGGTCTAGGAGGACGAGTTTTCTTAACGAAAGTTGTGTCAAGGTTGCTTGTGGAAGAAGAGAAATTCCCTTAAATAACTTTGGCCAAATTTTCTTGCTATTTGGATTGCCAATTGGGCATCTATAGATTGTACTCAGATTTCACTGCTGCATAATAATTAAAACCCTCATTGTTGCACCGATTTTCCCAAGTTAGGTTTTTTCGGGGATATTTGTCCAAAAATAATAGTGTCATTTTTATTTTGTGTGTGCTAGTATTTTCTCAGTTTCCAACGTTATTTCTTCTGCAATTTATTTATGAAGATTACAAAGTGATTTATTTTATATTTTCGTAGCAGATAAATTATTAAATTAATTAACATTTACAAAATTAAATTTTAGTTTCTGTAATAGGATTTCATTTTTGAAATTTTCACATGGTACCAGAGCATGAGTGTTCAGCCGGGAAGCTCAGAAGCGAAGGAGAAAAATTTGTTGCTTAGAGGGAGCAGCACACCGAATTGCTGGGGAAAAATTTGATTTTCAGTTGAAGGGTTGCAGAAAAGTCGAGTTAATCGGGTTAGTGATTCCAACAGTTAGAGTGAGCATCTACAACTTAAATTTTCACTAAGCAGATTCCTTAACTAGACGCAGAGGGTTTTGTTGCAGTTGCAGAAGCAGAATCTGCATCGAGTGGAAGAGAAAAGCAAACACATCAGAGGGAGAATTTCTCTCAGGGAACTTCGAGTCTCAGAAGGTCGGTCTTTCTAGATAGATTTGTAGTAGCAACTAGCAAATCTGCACATTCCAGAAGGGAGTGTGAGCAACAAAGTAGCAACCAAGCATAGGTAAAGAGGGAGTTTTCGACAGATCAGAGATGGTCATGGAAGGGCTTAGATATCAAGATAGGTTGGATAGAGCTTCCAACTACGTCATCTAGAAGGTGAGGATGTCCTTCCTTCTAGATGAATATGGCTTGAAAGCCTACATAGATAATGTTGTGGAAATTCCCTAAGATGCAGACCAACTTAAGGAATACAGAAAGGAAATGGTGAAGGTGAAGTGGTTGATCCTAGATGGAGTCCGGGGTCATATAGTCTCACATATAGAAGCTAAGGGAATGACCAAAGAGATGTGGGATGTTCTCTCCATGATATACCACGGTACCTCTCAACAGCAGAAGATATTCCTGGAAGAAAAGATAAGATGCATCATGATGTAGAAGGGGGAAGGCATAGATCGCTTCCTCGTCAGGATTCAAGAGGTTCAAGACCATCTTGTAGTTGTTGAGGAAACACCTCAACCTTTAGAGATAATACAATTGGAACTAGATAGTGTCTATAAGGATTGGAAAGTCTTCATCCAAAGTATTGGGTAGAGACACACTACCAAGATGGGATAGAATGTGGGCTAACTTGTAGCAAGAGGAGTCGAGGTGAGCTCTGTTAAATAGCTCCATTAGCGGCAGCAGTAGTAGCGGACTGAAGGGTGTGAAGGAGGAGGTGAATGTGACCCTCACATCAAAGGGTCCCAGTGAGGGGCAAGGGGAGAAGAAAAAGAAGAAGAAGAAGAAGGACCTATCTAAGGTCAAGTGCTTCAGGTGTGACGAGTTTGGCCACTAAGTACCCAATGTCCTCTAAAAAAGAAGAACAAGTAGGACTAGGAAGCAACACATGCTGAGATAGATAGGTTGTCCTCCAGATTGGAGGAAGACTTCACGATGATGGTAGTTATTCCTCCAGGAGTGAGGTGGGTGACTTAGAGTTGTAGCCCCATAGAGCTATAGAGATTGATTAAGACCTTGACAATTCCACCTCATGGATCATTACCTTGCTATGTGGGCCCATAATATTGAGTAGCAAGATGGATTAGTAAAAATTGATGGAGTCAGTTCCAAAGTGACAGTTTCATACTAGTAATAGTCAGATGTTGAGGAGCACAGATCAGTGTTAACAACAAAGTAGGTGTCTCAATGTAGAGTTGGCAGCAGCGCAGAGTCTTGAGTGATAGTGTAGATGCTAACAATGGTCAGAGACTTGAGAGACAAATGCTTCATACTAAACACAAATGATTTAGTATTTTGGATGCTTCTTAGTTGCAGTAGTTACAGTTGCAACAAAAACATATGAGAGGTAGTTACAGTGTAGATGAAAAGTTGGCAGCGATATGGCAGTGTCAGTAACAACACAAATGTAGCATCCGAGTTGCACAGTGGTTGGCAGGAAGTATATCCAGACATCAGTAGCATGACAAGAGGTGATACATAGACAGGGTGTTGTGGTAGGATATGCAACACTAGAGAGAAGATAATCCTTGATAAGAGGGAGTGTTAGTTTCTCTAGCATTAGATGTGTTATAGCCACAAAATTTGGTGGGGATGCTAGAATACATTGTCTCCAAAACATATAAATCGCTTATGGAAATTCCACCTATAGATGAATTAATTATATTATTAACCAATTTTCAATGTTTCCTAAATCTAAAATTAGGAAAGTTGGTTAATTAATCATAATTAATTAATTCAATGTGAGAATTCTCTAGAAACTCACACAGATCGATCCAGAAATGATTTGTGCCATCGATTAAAATTTAATCTTTGTCATTGGATTCCCAATAGGAAGATATAAGAAAGGATTGATGTGGTGATGGAGAACACACCAGTCACTTGGAGAATTCAATTTTCTAAACTAGCGACAATTAGTTTCCAGAGAGTATGAGCTTCAGTGAGGAAGCAAAGACAGTGAGGGGCAGAGATAGTGATCCAAAGGAACTTTTCTAGATCTATAGAGGCAGCAACAAGGAGGTTGAGTTATTCCCAATAAGGAAACGCAGAGGACTACATAGTTGCTTCAGAAGAGCAATTCGATTTAGCTGGAGGAAAAATAGATTTAGTTTCCAAAGGTCAGTAAAGTCATCCAGAAGGCCGTAGAATCAGTTTCCTCAATAGCGACAGGGAAAATGACTTCATTAGAGGAAGTTCTATGCTTAGACATCTATTGTAGCTGCTACAAAAACACCCAAAATTTTGGGTCCCCCTCCACTCGCTCAATCCATTAGAGTTTCAACTGATTACTCTCCTCACTACTCTTCCTATCAAACCTTGTTGATGTGTACATTCACTTCACACATTGCATCCGCACATCATTTTTTATCTCAGATATAGACCTTATGATAGCATTAGTGTTTGGAGGTTTGTTTCTTCAAGGAGCATTGAGAGTTCCCCCATGACTTCGAAACCTATCATCCTATAATGTACATTGCATTTAGTGGAGGCATCTGTGTGTGGATGAGCATGACTTTAATTTGGCTTTCTTTATGGTTGACCATATTAGGGTTCAAGAGAAACCCTGGATTATCAAAATGAAGGTTCCCCTCATGATTTAACCTAATTCATATACCTATAGGGGTGCATTCTCATTGACATTGCTTGGCATCATGGTAAGAATCATTGTATGTCATGTTCCCCTAGGTTCATGATTGGTTCCCCATCTCAATGTGTGCATTGGGGTTTGTAAGAGTGTCATCATTCCCATAAATCTTTGAAGCCCCAAATCAACATAATTAATAATCCAACCTTGCTTTGTATTAATCCCTGCCCTCCAAATGCATGGTCATTTGTATTTCAAGGAAATTTTTCTATGAGTGCATCATCATCTTGGGCATCATGAAATATCAAAGCCAACTGCAATTAATAGATCCACGAAAGAACCTGAATTTTGAGTTGGTCTCCAAACTTAAGCATGCTTGACCAAAACAATATGATTTGTAACATCTTGATTTGGATAATTCATTGTTTATATTCCTCAAGTGAATTATTTTATTTATTCATTTGTTTCCATATCCTCACATGAAAATATCACTATTGTGAGCTAAACTATTTTCATCCCACCTCCTTTTCATGAAATTAATTGAAGATGCCATGGGTATAATTTGAACTATGCAACAGTTACATTTAAGATTCCCTTCACACGACACAACTAATATGCTTTAAGGATGGAGATTTAATGTTCCATATGAACCTCACATACTCTTCTAAGGACTTTAAGAAAAAAAGTGAATAAGACACACTCTTTAATACATTGCAATTATTTAATATATTGCATGGTTTATATTAAAAATGAATAAAGGGTTAATTATTTTGAGTTTAAGCCACTGTAATGCACTCAAAATTCTTATGGGAGGTTGGTTTACAGAGAAGGATTTAATTCTTATGGGAGGTTGGTTTACAGAGAAGGATTAAATCCATGTGGTTAGCTACCATAAAGGCCACCACGCACCCCAAAGAGATGCATAAGGGCAACGCATACCTAGGAATGGAGCACATAATCCACACATAGAGAAAGGATTATTTAAAGGAAAGCACATGCCCATATGATGAATTTATGATCATGCGAGCACAAGAGAAACACATGATCGATCATTAACATGCATATCAAGGAGCTTAGCCCAAGGTGAAGAATCCACTAGTGATGGAAAACACATATGAGGTAGCGCCAACACTTCTCATAGAAGTTATATTGGAAAGGTATGAGAAGGCGTTGTAGTGGTAACAAAACACTAGCAGTTATGTATGAAAATCACCACGTAACGACTGCAAAGTCGTGAAGGTTGTAGTAGATAGTTATAAACTGATGTGCACATGGCCGAGGATGTGGTGGTATTTACCATAATTCAAAGTTACAAAACGATTTAATTTACCATGAAATCTCAACGGGTTGCACTTTAACCAACACAATACGATGAAAGTGGATTTCTAAAGTATTCACATAGGACAACATTATCAATAGCGCATGGTTGAAATGTGGTGAAGGAACACTTTCATTGAGGAACATTTCTGTATATACATTTACTTATATTTGAGCGAGGGCTGTGCAGATTTATCATAAGCTGACAACTCTAAAAATGGCATTACCTATTGGCCAAAAAAATGGATGCGATAGGGGCTGACATATCTTGACGAAGTTTGTTGAGAAAGCTACCTTGAATATACATCAAAAGCCTCCAAATTTGTTAGCAAGGGGACGCATAGGCCTGGCCGGCAAGGTCAAATCTCCATGACACAAAGGTGCATGTAATTGATGCTAAATAAGGGGAATGACAGGAGGGCACATCAGGTACTTGGGGCATCTACGGCACCCAGGAATGCCATTACCCACAGGTCGCATACCATATGGGTCTCAAAAATGCGACTTACACCCATAGCCAATCTCGTGCCATGAACAATTTAATTATCATCACCTTAATTTTGTGAATATTAACAATGAAACCCATCTCTCCTTTTTAGTTTAACCTTAATAATAATTTGATATTAAATAAAATTTTGTGCATAGATCACAACCTATACATTAGGTGATTACATTGAAAATTCGTTTGAGATTAAAAATAACTATAATCTCATCAAGACTGCCATATATCATATATATTTCACTACTAACTTGCCTAATAGATGTAAGGTTTTTAGAGATATATACTCTCCAAAAACTAGCAAAGATCATACAAAACATAAAATAAATAGCAAAATAGATGCAAGTTCCACTAGCTATGTTCCAAAGTTATCCTCTACTATAAGAGGTGCACTCAAATATAATTTATTAAATTGACTGCATTTTCCTTATCTAGATTAGATGAGATATGAGGAGGTTGGTGAAGACTATCTGCGTCATCCTCTAATTGCCTCTCCTGAGTTCTGTCTTCGAGAAGTAATTCCTTCGCTATCAGGATAACAACATAGACATGGTTAAATTTGATATACAAAAGCTCTTAGTTTTCCTCTAGCCTATCCATTATTTGATCCAACAATTCCATTGCAATACCATCATAGGGAACTCTTGTATCCTAGGTTTCCCTCACTGTAATAAGTGTCTAATTGTCAGGGGCCCATGAAATACTAAGGGTTGGTAAGCTCTTGTGCCTCTCCCCATAGAAAGAGTTTAGATCATTAAGACAAGAACATAGTAGAACCATCAAGGGTGCCTTAAAGAGATGACACTGAGGAGCAATTGTCCCAACAATTTTCCATATCATCAATTCCCAAATTAAAACTTTACACTAGTTCAATGCCAACAAGACATGCCTGACAAGCCTCACCTTTACTGCTTGAACACCGACGAAATTCTGATTGACATGGAAAGTCTTTGAATTACCTTCCTAACATATGTGAGAGCTAATGTCCATTTGGCGCCGAGAGCTCCCCGTTGGTTTTGTGACTACTACCATAGGATACTGTTGATTCCATAAAGTTGGTAGCTAAATTATGGACTTCCTAAAGATGCCAATGGTCAAGGAATCAAGAAGGAGTGCATGGAGGCTCGTGTCCTAGTCTTTGCTCTAGATCCCCTAGAGCACCCAAAACTTCTCTTCCTCCTCAAGACCACATGGAAGAACTCCACCATAACCATTGTTGATATTTGCCATTTTTCACCATGAATACAAAGGACTACATAGAGGGCTTAATTTTTTCCCCACGCAATAAAATCCGTCTTATCACTCTACTATTGATGGCTTGGGAGCACACAAATAATAGATAGAATGGTGATGACAAGCTAATCACAAGATTCCTCCAATCTTCGTCCATGCTTATGCGTTTAAGTCCATTTAAATTGACATTAACACTATGTTTTGCATGATGCACTTTGGGAGGGGGAGCCACGTTGATTTTTGTGGCTCTCCCTCCCTCAAATTTCATTTTTAAATTCAAATAATTCCATAGGTAAGAAATGAGAGAAATTGAGGGGAAACCATTATGAACAACGACCCTTTCTTCCTATTTTGCACTTTCATTAGCAAGACAATATGCTTCAGCATTATGTGATCTCAAGTCATGATAAAAGACGAGCTTGGGAAAAAATGGTTTCCGAGTTTGGATCATTTCTACGATACCTCTTAACTTGCACTCTTTTGGTAATGTTTCATGCATCAAACACGGGATAACTATCAAGGAATCACCAATTACCACAGAGTTTCCAATCTTTGCTACTCTCGCTAGCATTAGACCTTATAGCAACCGATATGATTCAACAAGATTATTTGCTAACTAGAAAACACCCCAAAAATAATCTATTTCTTTATTTCCTTCAAAATTATAAATAACCCCTCCAACTGAAAATAAAAAACGTCATAAAGCATAAATCTCAATAAATATATATATTAAAAGATACATCTTCACCACCAAAGAAACGAAAGAAAGTTGTAAGTATCACTCATAACAATAGTTTTGACATTACATTTTAAAAAAAGTTTAATTATTATAATAACCATTTAAAATATATATATATATATATATATATTATTTACATATAATTATTCACTTAATTAATTATAATAATCACGTTAAAATTGTAAAAAGTCCATCCAAAACGGAATTAGAGCCGAACAGTTTCATTATCCAAGCCATCAATCACGTTAAAATTGTAAAAAGTCCATCCAAAACGGAATCAGAGCCGAACAATTTCATTATCCAAGCCATCAATCACGTTAAAATTGTAAAAAAGTCCATCCAAAATGGAATCAGAGCCGAACAATTTCATTATCCAAGCCATCGCTGTTTGCTTGTTCAGCAACGGAGATACAGTAGCCCTTGAAAATCCACGGTAGAAACAATTACAAATATTCTCATTTGGCCTATGCAGGTTTCGAACCTGCGACCTTCGCGTTATTAGCACGACGCTCTAACCAACTGAGCTAATAGGCCAGTTGGTGCTAATTCTCATTCTTTACGTTCATTTTTTATTATTTTACTACCTTCTCATAGTGCCGCAACGGATTTATTCTTTGTAATTGCCCTTTTTTTAAGGAATTTTACAGTTTGCAATTTTGTTTCGATGGGATATTATTTATATATATTTTTTGAATTTATCATAATTCAATGGTCAAACCATTAATAAAAATAATTATCATTATTTATTTTTTATAAATATAGACGGATGCATTATCATTATTAAAAAAACCATTCTATTTAAAATGCCTGATTAATGATCCATAAATAAAAGACTTTCACTACTACCCGAGCCATTAACCTATTTTCTTTTGTCTAAAAAAATACTAAATCTTAACCTTAAAGACCGTTACCGTACCATTAATACATATTACGTTACATATTTTTAGGAATTTGTTTTCATAAAATGCACTTAACTTTGTATCTGGATGTGTCTATTTAAATTTAAAAGTGAACCGGACATGATCATTGCAAGTAAATTACAAAATAAATATAACGAGGACATGTAAAGAAATGCAGCAACGCAAGAATTTTATAAAAAAGAAGATTGAGTCATAAGCAAACTTTGATTACCAACTTTCAATTACACAGAGTTAGGTTTTGGGAGCATGAAGATACATTGTTTCCCAGTTGTGATTTAATGTTGGAATTATCATCTTAAAGAGTTGATGGCAACTAAAGAGTAGGTAACATCACGGAAATTACAATCATAATGTATTATATGTGAAGTTTTCTTGTTTTGAAGTTATGACATATTCTCATTTTTTATTATTAATTGAATTTAGTCGAAGAAAATGTTTGAAGTATATCATTTTTAACTATCTCGGGGATAAATTTAACTTGTGGTGGAGGTCATGGTGGGTCATGATGGCTGGCCTATTTCTTCCATTCTTAATTATATGCATAAATAAATCATCCATTTTAATTCATGATTGTATATAATGTTGGATTTTGATTTTTGCTTCGTAATTTGATTTATAGTTAAAAAATGCTCCCTTAGGTTATTTACTAGAGTTCCCTTTGGTTAGGTGTAAATTGTCACTTCATTTTTTGTGATTACTAAATACAGATATTACCATAAAAATTAATATAAAAGTATTTGTATTTTTTTCAAATTAGGATTTTGAGGAGATAGAAAATGAAGTGTCAACTCATAATATTTGTAATTAATATAGATTTATTTTAACTCTATATTTACTTGAATCTATCAAGCACTTAAAGACATCAAAATTTTCAAAATGTTTGCACTTTGAGAAATTCTATTCTTTTTGGTGCTTAGTAAATTTGAAGTTAATATAAATCTATGTTGATTTTTACCAATATTATTTATATTTACATAAATTTCACATCTTTATATATAGAAATATCTTAATTTTTAATTTTATTAAAACCCTAGTGTATATATGCATTTGAAAATTTCTTTAACATGTTATATGATTTTTTAATGTGATGTGAATAACAATGATTATATATATATATATATGTATATGTTAATGTTAGTTTCTATAGCAGCAGATGTGTTCTACCACGAAATTTGGGGGAAAAGCTAGAATACATGAGATCTCCAAAACCTAGAAATTATTTCTAGAAATTCCACACAGAAATGACTTAATTAGATTATTAAACAATTTTTTAATGTTTACTAAGTCTAAACTTAGGAAAAATGGTTAATTAATTAGAATTAATTAATTCAAGATGAAAATTCTCTAGAAACTCACATGAATCGATCCAGAAATGATATGAGCCATCGATTAAAATTTAATCTTGGTCGTTGGAGTCCCAACATGAAGATATCAGAAGGGATTGATGCGGTGATGAAAAGCACACTAGAGTCACTTGGAGAATTTGATTTTCAAGAGTAGCAGCAGTCAGTTGCCAGAGAGATCAAACTTCAGTGAGGAAGAAGAGATAACGAGGGGTAGAGACAATGATTCGAAGGAAGTTTTCTACATCCGGAGAGGCAACGACAAGGATGCAAAGTTATTCCTAGTGAGGTAGCGCAGGCGACTGCGTAGTTGCTTCAGAAGAGAAATTTGATATGGCTGGAGGAAAAATCGATTCAGCTTCTAGAGGCCAGGAAAGTATTCCAGAAGGCCAAAGAATTAGTTTCCTCGATAGAGATAGGAAGAATGACTTCATCAGAGGTAGTTGTGAGATTAGACATCTAAGGGTCTACGCAAGCACTGTGTAGAGGCTAGCGTAGAGGGTCCAAGAGGACGAATTTTTTGAAGGAAAGTTGTGTCGGGGTTGCTTGTGGAAGAATCAAAATTCCCTTAAATAACTTTGGCCAAATTTTCTTGCTATTGGATTTCTAGTTGGGCATGCATACATTTTACTTAGATTTCACTGCTGCATAATAATTAAAACCCTCACTGTTGCATTGGTTTTGCCAAGTTAGGTTTTTTCGGGGATATTTGTCCAAAAATAATAGTGTCATTTTTATTCTGTGTGTGCTAGTATTTTCCCAATTTCTAGCACTATTTTTCTTCTGCAATTTATTTATGAAGATTACAAAGTGATTTATTTTATATTTTCGTAGCAGATAAATTATTAAATTAATTAACAATTAGAAAAATGAATTTCAATTTTTGTATTAGGATTTCAATTTTGAATTTTTCACATGGTATCGGAGCATGAGTGATTAGCCGGGAAGCTTAGAAGCGAAGGAGAAAATTTCTCTGCTTAGAGGGAGCAGCAAGCTAAAATTTTCGGAGGTAGTGCAGTACCCAGACATGCAGGTTGAATTGCTAGGGAAAAAAATGATTTTCAGTTGTAGGGTTGCAGAGAAGTCGAGTTAATCGAGTTAGTGATTCCAACAGTTAGAGGGAGCATCTACAACTCAAATTTTCACTGAGCATATTCCTTGACTGGACGCGGAGGGTTTTGCTATAGTTGTAGAAGAAGAATCTGTGTCGAGTGGAAGGGAAAAGCACACACAACAGAGGGAAAATTTCTCTCGGGGAACTTGGAGTATCAGAATTTCTATTTTTCGAGACAGATTGGTAGTAGCAGCTAGCAAATCTATGCATTGCAGAAGGGAGTGAAAGTAACAAAGAAACAACCAAGTAGAGGGAAAGAGGGAGTTTTCAACAGATCAGAAAATGGTCATAGCAAGACTTAGATATTAGGATAGGTTGGATAGAGCTTCCAACTATGTCATCTGGAAGGCTAGGATGTCCTTCCTTCTAGATAAATGTGACTTGAAATCCTACATAGATAATGTGGTGGAAATTCCCCAAGATGTAGACCAGCTTAAGGAATACATGAAGGAAATGGTGAAGGTGAAGCGATTGATCCTAGATGGAGTCCGGGATCATATAGTCTCACATATAGTGGCCAAGGGAACAACTAAGAGATGTGGGATGTTATCTCCATGCTATACCAGGGTACCTCTCAGCAGCAAAAGATGTTCCTGGAAGAAAATATATGATGCATCACGATGTAGAAGGGGGGAGGCATAGATCCCTTCCTCACCAGGATTCAAGAGGTTCAAGACCAGCTTGTAGTTGTTGGGGAAACACCTTAACCTTTAGAGCTAGTATGGTTGGCACTTGATAGTGTCTCTAAGGATTGGAAATTCTTCGTCCAAAGTATTGGGCAGAGACACACTACCAAGATGGGATATAATGTGGGTTGACTTGTAGCAAGAGGAATTAAGGCGAGCTTTGCTAAAGAGCTCCATCAGTGGCAGTAGTAGAAGTAGATTGAAGGGTGTGAAGGAGGAGGAGAATGTGGCCCTCACATCAAAGGGTGCCAGTCAGGGGTAGGGGGAGAAGAAGAAGAAGAAGAAGAAGAAGAAGGACCTATCTAAGGTCAAGTGCTTCAGGTGTTGCGAGTTTGGCCACTAAGTACCCAATGTCCTCTAAAAAAGAAGGAGAAGCAGGAGAAGCAGGACTAGATAGCAGCGCACACTGAGATAGATAGTTGTCCTCTAGGTTGGAGGAATACTTCACAATGATGGTAGTTATACCTCTAGGAGTGAGGTGGGGTGACTTAGAGTTTTAGCCCCAGAGCGCTACAATGATTGGTCAGAACATTGAGGATTCCACCTCATGGATCATTACCTTGCTACGGGGGCCCATAATATTCAGTAGCATGATGGATCAATGAAAATTAATGCAGTCAGTTCTGAAGTGACAGTTTCATACTAGTAGAAGTCAGATGTTGAGGAGCGTAGTGCAGTGTTAACAACAAAGAAGGTGGCTCAGTGCAGATTTGGCAGCAATGCGGAGTCTTCAGTGACAGTGTAGATGCTAAAAACAATCAGAGATTTGGGAGACAAATGCATCATACTAAACATGAATGATTTAGTATTTTGGATGCTTCTCAGTTGTATCAGTTGCAGTTGCAACAAAAATAGATGAGAGGTAGTTGCATTGCAGATGTAGAGTTGGAAGCAATATTGCAATATCAATAACAACAAAAGATGCAGTATCCAAGTTGCACAATGGTTGGTGGGAAGTATATCCATACATTAGTAGCATGACAAGAGGCGATACAGAGACAGGGTGTTGTGGCAAGATATGCACCACTATAGAGAACACAGTCCTCACTAAGAGGGAGTGTTAGTTTTTGTAGCATCGGATGTGTTCTAGCCACAAAATTTGGTGGATAGGCTAGAATACATGTGATCTCCAAGACCTAGAAATCGTTTATGGAAATTCCACCTATAGATGAATTGATTATATTATTAACCAATTTTTTAATGTTTCCTAAGTCCAAACTTAGGAAAACTTGTTAATTAATCATAATTATTGAATTGAGGCTTTTGTGATCCATATCAAGTTTATGAGAAAAATTCTTTCGATGTAAATCACATGATAATACATTTGTTGACGTGTTTCGAACCAATGAGTGTGGTTCATCATTAGGACAAGTTGAAGAATCAGATCATGGCTACAAATTAAGTAGGGAGAGCAGATCTTCCAACGGCTATATTAGATCATACTGGAAAAAATGGCTAAAATTGACCAAGAAACGACTAGATTTGACTATTCAAATTGTTTAATTATAATAATATTATTATGCTAAAACAAATATTATTTTAATACCCAGATTTGAGTTAACAATACTACTAGGGAATATTTATAGTAAAATTGATAGAAATGTTAACATATAAAAATAGAGCTAGGGAAAATAAATGATGTAATCGAAAGGATTTGATATTAACTAAATTAGTAATAATTCATATTATATTATTATTATAATAATGTTATAGTATTTATTATTAATGGCATGTGTGACTAATTAATATAAATTTAATAGTAAGGTTATTTTATGGGTATAAGTATTAATAGATCTAGGGATATTAGTAATTGTAATTATTTAATATCAACAAAAATAATATTAATTATTGTTATATTATATATTCTATATTAGTCAAGAAATTGGAATATTATACTAATATTTAATATATATTATAAGTAATATTAACTAAAGTAACATTAGTTATTATTATATTCTTGTTGTAGTATTATTCTAATTATTAATGGTTAGGGTAACTAACAGTTTTAGGGAAATTAGTAATAGTAAGGATTTATTGTAATCTTATTATTAATACAATAGTGTTATAATAATAGTATTATTATTAAAGGTAACCAAATTTATCGGTAAAACAGTCTAATTTAGCTATTTAAATATCCTTATACTAGATAATTTAATCTATTTATATAGTTAGGAAAAGGACTATCTCTTAAAAATAAGAAATCAAGGGAGATTCCTAAGAGGATCAAAGGATTATGGCTAAAGAAAGCAGGTTAAATGATAACAGGCTATTAATACAGGGAGGGGAGGAAGGGGATGAAATGACTAGGAAAAGAGGGCCAGTATCCAACAACTACTGATCTTCCAACCATCATCTCTATTGAGATTGCTTAGCCTTCTTTCAATCTCAATGGCTTCCCTAAATTTTCGGTGATGAAATTGCACAACTTTAGCAATAACATTGGCCTCCTCAATACAAACATGATGTTTGGACTTCTCCGCATGCTTTGCTAGTGCGGAAGACTTGGTTCTCCTATGTTTTAGGTCAGCTGTGTGCTCATTAACCCTTTGATTAATAGAGCATCCAGTCTCACCAATATAGGGGGTCCCACAAGCACAAGGAATAATATAGAAACCCTTCATGTCCTCAGGGTTGATAGGATCCTTCACTGATCGGAGGGATTTATGAATGGTGTTAAGGGGTCTAAAGGTCGAGGGAACATTATGCTTCTTGAGAATCCTAGCAATCTTATCAGTGGTCCCTTGAAAAAAGGTAGATGGACCCCTGGGATTCGTTCTTTAGGTGTCTACTATAACCATTCTCAACAAAGACATTAAGGAGATGGGATTTCTCTTTCTCGAGGCTCTTTTCCTCGGAGATCCTTAGGGCACGAGTAGCGAGGGTGTTGAGAACGCCCAACTTTTAAGCCAGGAAATGATGGGAACTAGCATGAAGATATTGCTCCGTATGTGTTTTCTTTTGAAACACTTGGTAGGAGAGGGAACCGTCAATATTCCTTGAAATAAGAATATCAAGGAAAGGGAGGCTACCATCAACTTCCTGTTCCATGGTGAACTTAATGGCAGAGGATTGACTGTTGAGATGTTTGAAGAAGAGATCTAACTCCTCTTGGCCATGAGACTAGATGACATTAGTGTCATCTACAAATATTTTCCAAAGTTTAGGTAGGAGATGTACCAAGGCCAGAGCTTTGGATTCAAAATCTTCCATAAATAGATTAACAACAAAAGCGGAAAGGGGTGAGCCCATGGAAACACCACAGGTTTGTTCAAAGAACTCACCCTCAAAACTAAAAAAAGCGGAAGTGAGACAGATCTCAACTAATCGAGCAGTATGAGGATTCGTTAGGCAGTTGATCACCTCCATGGCCTCCTTTATAGGGATGCAAGTGTAAAGGGAGACTACATCAAAACTAACAAGAATGTCCCCAGTGTCAAGCTTTATGTCCTTGAGCTCCTCAACAAAGGATGCAAAGTCTTTGACGAAAGACTCTGTACGACCAACTAAGGGTTTAAGCTTAAAGGCAAGGAATTTAGCCAAAAGGTAGGTAGGACCACCAATGGTGTTGATAATGGGCCTTAGGGGAGCCCCCTCCTTATGAATCTTTGGAAGCCCATAGATCCTTGGAGTAATGGGATTGCTCTCAATGAGTTTATGGCAAAGGGAACTCACTGAGCTATTGAACTTGATGGCAGGAGCTACAGTCCTAGAAATCTTCTTAAGCAAGTTCTTGGGAAGCTTTTTATAACTCCCACTATTATAAAGATGATCTAGCATCTTCTTGCGGTAATACTCTTTGTTAAGAACGAAAACAACCCCTTCTTTGTCGGCTTTCTAGTTCTAGTTTAAGGATCTGAGGGCACCAAATTCTTCTTTGTTGAGGTTGCTCCGAGGGGGCTTTGCTTTTCTACGGACCACAACACAATCCTGTCTAATAGTGTCCTTAATATTATCAGGTAAACCTCTAATCCTGACTTCCACATCAGAAATAATGTCATCTACCGAGATCTTCTTAGGGGCCAGGGCAAAATTTAAACCCTTACCCAAAAGCTTAAAAACAGAAGGGAGAAAGGAAAAACTAGACAAATTGATAACTTTGTTATTACGAGAGGGAGGGTTAAGATTAATAATATTATTATTACAATTCTTATTATAACTAAACGTAAAATTAAAGTTTTTGTTAAATTTGTTTATATATTTTAAATTACTACAACTGTTAATAATCGATAACTTACTATTATTATGATCAAGTGATAAATTATTAATGTTAGTATTATTGTTATCATTAACGATAATTAAATTATTACTATTGTTGTTATTATTATTATTAATGGATATATTATTGTTTTTATTGTCAGTAATTAATACTACTTTTATTATTATTATTATTACATACAAAACTTAAACCACGATTATTAAGATCCTTATAGTTGTATAGGTTTGAGCCCTCACTGCCAAGGCAGATAGAGCTTACTATATTTGCGACAGGAACTAGGGATAGATTTGGCTTCGGCGAGATTGAGAGTTGGTTCACCGTTTGATCAGACAAACCAGCAAGAGATGAATCACAGTGGGATGAACGAGGACGCAGTGTCTTGCAGTGGAAACTAGCGCTGGAGTTAGGTAGACAGGTGTTATTCGGAGGCATATCACTTAGACATAATGAAGGAGAAATGCTATGTAACCCACTGCTTGGATCAGGTTGACTGGAATGGAGCAGACCATCGAGCTATGGTTCAGAGGAGCTCAACGTGATACAGACCCCTCGGCTGGGTTTGATAGAAGAAATACAGTCCAAGGAGGCCATGGAGGTGATCAACCACCTAACAGATCCCGATACCACTCGGTTAGTTGAGATCTGTCTCACTTCCACTTTTTTCAGTTTTGAGGGCGAGTTATTTGAACAGACCTGTGGTGTTGCCATGGGCTCACTCTTTCCCCTGTTGTTGCTAATCTTTTTATGGAAGATTTTGAATCCAAAGCTCTGGCCTTGACACGTCTCCTACCTAAACTTTGGAAAAGATTTGTAGATGACACCAATGTCATCTGGTATCATGGCCAAGAGGAGTTAGATCTCTTCTTCAAACATCTCAACAGTCAATCCTTCACCATTAAGTTCACAATGCAATAGGAAGTTGATGGTAGCCTCCCTTTCCTTGATATTCTTATTTCAAGGAATATTGATGGTTCCCTCTCCCACCAAGTGTTTTGGAAGAAAATACATACAGAGGAATATCTTCATGCTAGTTCCCATCATTTCACGGCTCAAAATTTGGGCATTCTCAACACCCTTGCTACTCGTGCCCTAAGGATCTCTGATGAAAAGAGCTTCAAGAAAGAGAAATCCCAACTCCTTAATGTCTTTGTTGAGAATGATTATAGTAGATTCCTTGGTCAGAAGGCTTTCCTTAAAGCTTCCAGAAATTCGATAGTTAAAAGAAAACCTAAAGAATGAATTCCAGGGGTCCATCTACCTTTTGTTCAAGGGACCACTGATAATATTGCTAGGATTCTCAAGAAGCATAATGTTCCCTCAAACTTTAGACCCCTTAACACCATTCGTAAATCCCTCCGATCAGTGAAGGATCCTATCGACCATAAGGACATGAAGGGTGTCTATATTATTCCTTTTTCCTGTGGGACCCCCTATATTGGTGAGACTGGATGCTCTATTAATCAAAGGGTTAATGAGCACGCAACTGACCTAAAACACATGAGAACCAAGTCTTCCACACTAGCAGAGCATGTGGAGAAGACCAAATGTCATGTTTGTATTGAGGAGGCCAATGTTATTGCTAAAGTTGCGTAGTTCCATCACCAAAAATTTAGGGAAGCCATTGAGATTGAAAGAAGGCCAAGAAATCTCAATAGAGATGATGGTTGGAAGATCAGTAGTTGCTGGATACTGGCCCTCTTTTCCTAGTTGTTTCTTCCCATTCCTCCCCTCCCTCTATTAATAACTTATTATCCTTTAACCTGATTTCCTTAGCCATAATCCTTTGATCCTCTTTAGGAATCTCCCTTGATTTCTTATTTTTAAGAGATAGTCCTTTTCCTAACTATATAAATAGATTAAATTATCTAGTATAAGTATATTTAAATAGCTAAATTAGATTGCTTTACCAATAAATTTGGTTACCTTTAATAATAATACTATTATTATAACACTATTATATTAATAATAAGATTACAATAAATCCTTACTATTACTAATTTTCCTAAAACTGTTAGTTACCCTAACCATTAATAATTAGAATAATACTACAAGAAGAATATAATAATAACTAATATTACTTATAATATATGTTAAATATTAGTATAAATATTCATGTTTCTTGACTAATCTAGTATATATAATATAACAATAATTAATATTATTTTTGTTAATATTAAATACTTACAATTACTAGTATCCCTAGATCTATTAATACTTATACCCATAAAATAACCTTACTATTAAATTTATATTAATTAGTTACACATGCCATTAATAATAAATACTATAACATTATTATAATAATAATATAATATGAATTATTATTAGTTTAGTTAATATCAAATCCTTTCGATTACTATCAGTTATTTTCCCTAGTTCTATTTTTATATGTTAACATTTCTATCAATTTTATTATAAATATTCCCTAGTAGTATTGTTAACTCAAATCTGGGTATTAAAATAATATTTGTTTTAGCATAATAATATTATTATAATTAAACAATTTGAATAGTCAAATCTAGCCATTTCTTGGTCAATTTTAGCCGTTTTTTTCCAGTATGATCTAATATAGCCGTTTTTCTAGCCATTGGAAGATCTGCTCTCCCTATTTAATTTGTAGCCATGATCTGATTCTTCAACTTGTCCTGACGATGAACCACACTCGTTGGTTTGAAATGCGTCGACAAATGTATTATCATGTGATTTACGCCGAGAAGCTTTTTCTCATAATCATAATTAATTAAGTCAATATGAGAATTCTATAGAAACTCACATAGATCGATCAAGAAATGATCTGAGCCATCGTTTAAAATTTGATCTTTGTCGTTGGATTCCAAATCAAAAGTTATAAGAAAGGATTGATTTGGTGATGGAGAACACACCAGTTGGAGAATTCAATTTTTGAGAGTAGCGACAGTTAGTTGCTGGAGAGTTCAAGCTTCAGTGAGGAAGCAAAGACATAGGGGCAAATATAGTGATCCAAAGGAATTTTTCCATATCCGTAGAGGTAGCAACAAGGAGGCTGAGTTATTCCCAGTGAGGCGGTGCAACGGACTACATAGTTACTTCAAAAGAACAATTCGATTTGGCTGGAGGAAAAAGGGATTCAGCTTCCAGAGGCTAGGAAAGTCTTTCAGACGGCTGGAGAATCAATTTCCTCAATAGAGACAGGCATATCAACTTCACTAGAGGCAGTTCTATGCTTAGACGTCTATTGTAGCGACTACAACAACACCTAAAATTTTGGGTCCCCCTCCACTCATTCAGCCCATTAGGATTTCAACTTATTACTCTCCTCACTACCCTTCCTATCAAACATTGTTGATGTGTACATTCACTTCACACATTGCATCCACACATTATTTTTTTATCTGAGATATAGACCTTATGATTGCATTAGTATTTGGAGGTTTGTTGCTTCAAGGAGCATTGATAGTTCCCCCATGACTTTGAAACCTATCCTCCTATAGTGTACATTGCAAATTAGTGGAGGCATTTGTGTGTGGATGAGCATGACTTTAATTTGGTTTTCCTTATGGTTGACCATATTAGGGTTCAAGAGAAACCCTAGGTTATCAAAATGAAGGTTCCCCTCATGATTTAACCTAATTCATATACCTCTAGGGGTGCATTCTCATTGACACTGCTTGGCATCATGGTAAGAATCATTGTATGTCATGTTCCCCTAAGTTCATGATTGGTTCCCCATCTCAACGTGTGCATTGGGGTTTGTAAGAGTGCCATCTTTCCCATAAATATATGAAGCCCCATATCGACATAATTAATAATCCAACCTTGCTTTGCATTAATCCTTGCCCTCCAAACGCATGGCCATGAGTATTTCCAGGAACTTTCTCTATGAGTGCATAATCACCTTAGGCATCATGAAATTTCAAAGTCAACTGCAATTAATAGATCCATGAAAGAACCTAAATTTTGAGTTGGTCTCCAAACTTAAGCATGCTTGACCAAAACAGTATGGTTTGTAACATATTGATTTGGATAATTCATTGTTTATGCTTCACAAGTGAATTATTTAATTTATTCATTTGTTTGCATGTCCTCACATGAAAATATCACTATTATGCACTAAACTATTTTCATCCCACCTCCCTTTCAGGAAATTAATTGAAGATGACATAGGTATAATTTGAACTATACAACAGTTGCATTTAGCAATCCCTTAACACGACACCACTAATATGCTCTAAAGATAGAGATTTAATGTTCCATATGAACCTCACATACTCTTCTAAGGAGTTTAAGAAAAAAAGTGAATAAGACACATTCTTTAATACACGACAATTATTTAATATATCGCATGGTGTATATTTAAAATGAATAAAGGGTTAATTATTTTGAGTTTAAGCCACCGTAATGCACTCAAAATACTTAAGGGAGGTTGGTTTTCCAAGAAGGATTTAATCGATGTGGTTAGCTACCATAAAGGCCACCATGCACCCTAAAGGGATGCATAAGGGCAACACATACCTAGGAATGGAGCACATAATCCACACATAGAGAAAGGAATATTTAAAGGAAAGGGCATGCCCATATGATGAATTTATGATCATGCCATCACACGAGAAACACATGATCGATCATTAACATGCATATCGAGGAGGCTACCCAAAGGCGTAGAAGCCACTGGTAATGGAAAACACATACGAGGTAGCACCAACACTTGTCATAGAAGTTATATTAGAAAGGTATGAGAAGGCGTTGTAGTGGTAACAAAATGTTATTACTTACGTATGAAAATCACCACATAACGACTGCGAAGTGAGCAATAGGGAAGGTTGCAATGGATAGTTATAAACTAATGTGCACATGGCCAAGGATGTGGTGGTTTTACCATAATTCATAGTTACAACAAGATTTAATTTACCATGAAATCTCAACAGGTTGCACTTTGATCCACACAATACGATGAAAGTGGATTTGTAAAGAATTCATACATGGCAGCATTATCGATAGTGCATGGTTGAAATGCAGGGAAGGAACACTTTCATTAAGGAAATTTTCTTTATATATGTTTACATATATTTCAACGAGGGTTGTGCAGATTTATCATAAGCTGACGACTCTGAAAATGGAATTACCTATTGGTGGCATTACCTATTGGCCAAGAAAATGGATGCAATACGGACTCACATATCTTGACGAAGTCTATTGCAAAAGATACCTTGAATATACATCAAAAGGCTCCAAATTTGTTAGAAATGGGACGCATAGGCCTGGTCGGAAAGGTCAAATCTCCGTGACACAAAGGTGCATGTAGTTGATGCTAACTAAGGGGAATTGTGTTGGAAAGGTAGAGGAAACAAAACAGAAATTCACACATAAAACAAGAGTTGCTACTCTTCTATTGATCACACAAAACATGATTATTACAATGAACTCGGTGAAGGGTATTTAACCTTTTCCAACTAGCTACTTGCCTAAAATATCTTGACATGCAACCACATGCAACCACACACTAAAAGTCATCTATCACTTAACTCAACTTGACTCAACACTCAAAAATTCAATCACTCAATCATTCAGTTAACTGACTCTTTATGTTTCGTCAACTACTCATGCGGGAGTAATTACAATTTCTAACACTCCCCCTTAATTACGACTGTATGACTCGACATGACTCAACATGACTTAACTATCACACAAACATGCCTGCTGGTCTATGTCTCAGCTAAGCTTACAATGACTCAAGAATTTTGCAATTTTTCATTTTCTTTTTCTCTGCTTCTAGATTCTATATCCTTGAAATTGTTTCATTCTTTGTTGAAATTTCTTGCTGTAGTCTTTATTCACTTGTTGCTACTGCAATTTTTCTTTGACTTGTATTGAACTTGTTCTAAAAAAAAATTAGATCATGTCTTCTACAACTTCCTCTTCAAATATTCGTTCAACCATGGACTGTTTCCACAACATTGCATCTTCAAATTGTCTTCTTTGCTTTGTTTCTTGTGCTTCATATTCTTGGCTTTCTTTCTGTCGTATTTCTTGATAGAAAAATCTTATCTCTTCTTGATTCCATTGTTGAAAAATGGTTTCAATGCATTCATCTTTGTCTTCAGAAACATCCATATCATTCTTTTCACTTTCATAATCAAGTATTGCTGCTTTTTTCCTGTAATCTGCACACTCAAGATCAATATTCACCATTTCATTCAATTGTTTTATTTTAGATGTTGCTTTAGGACTCACATCAATATGTTCTATTGGTTTCTGAATCCATTCTTCAATGAGCTTCAAATCTGCATCAAATTTATTAGCAACCTTGATTTCAACTTCTTTTCCCATGCTATTTTGAACACATGCATATTAAAAAACAATGTTAAAAATATCTTTATTATGATCTTCAGTGAGAGCTTCCTTCTCTACCTCTTCCTTCTTTTCAACTGCATGGAGGTTGTCGTCCACTGTTATGCTGTTAGTGGATATTCTCATAAAAAACTCTTCAATCACTTTATCCTGTTCTTTATCATTGGCTGCTACTAGATGACATACTACTTCATGAGTAGTTCCAACTGTTTCATATCTTGCTGCTACAGTGGCATCTTCAACCTTCAATGCTTCATCAAACATTGCGGTTACATATTTTCATAATCAATCCCTATTTCAAAAAATAAACCACACATATCATCAACATAATGATCATCCACACTATGGTGGGATATCTGAGCATGCATGTGCTCATTTTCAATTTTATTGACAATTTCAACTTCATCAAATCCATCAGATGCGGCTGGATTCACCAATTCACATACTACTTTGTAGTCATCATCCACATGTGTTTCGTCATAGTGGGATTCACCATCATCTGTATCATCCACATTACAGTGGAGTCCTTGAGAATTTATTTGCTCTTGCTCTGTTTCACACATAGAGGTTCCTGGTTCTCTCTCTGCAATCTTTGTTGCATCTTCTTCATCTATATGCATGCTTGCATGACGGGTTTCAATTTTATGGTTTTGACAACCATCATCCACTTTTGAGTGGGATTCCCCAAGCTCTGTTTTCCTCTAAATGTCTTTCTCATCTACTCTCAGATTTGCAGCTGACTTCTTTGCTTGTGACATAACCTGATGTTGCATGTCACTCTCCCTTGTAACAAAATCTGCTTCCAAGAGCTTCCATGCTTCCTTGGATGTTGTAACTTTTTCTACCTTGCAAAAACACTTCTCATCCAATGTCTATTTTATAAAATTCAATGCTAAAGCAGCACATACTTCATCATATGGATTATTAGACTCGTACTCAATTAACTCTTTAGATCGAAGAAAAGTTAACATATTTATAACCTAATAATCAAAATATTTACCTGTAAACATAGGAGGTGGTAGCAGATCAAAGCTACACCAATCACCCTCGATTACTTCTTTGTCTTCTGCTAGACTTCTCAGTTCCTCGGATGTGGCCTGAGCCTCTCTAACCATGGCAACAATATTTTCCTCTTCTTTTCAATTCCTTTTCTTAGATTTCTTCAGTCACACCTTGTGACCCATGACTGTTGTCATTCCTTTTCTTATAACTGCTTTGTTGATTGCATGAGGCTGTTTTCCATATTGCACCCAAAAAAGATATAATTTTCAATATGTGCCCCCGTAAGGCCCAATCTTCACCAAAAGACTTATCATGCTTGACAAAACACCAAATATTGACAGACTTTACAAAGCCCTAAATTCTCTTGCCAAAATTAACTTTGTAAAAATTTCTTAATCCCAAATTTTATATGTTTATTTTTAATTAAAAAAGAATGAACTTAAAAAAAAAAATAGTTTTCCAAAACCCTTTTAAAAATACCCCTTTTGAAAACTTTAATGAAAATCCTTTTCAACATAACCTTTTGAATGACATTTGTCAAAATCTTTGTAAAAAATTATGTAATCCCTTTACTTTTATTTAATAGGCCTACAATAAAACTTTTCTAATATGATTGACAAGTAAGTTTCATACCAAACCTTTTGAATGACTTGGTGCTCAATCAAATCACACTGTTTAAAATGACCTTGCCCACTTGACCGATGGAATGTCTTGACTTTCTCGGGCCCACACACCTTTCGATAGGTAGTTTAGGTTATTCCCTCACAGGCTAGGGAAAGAGGAGTTATGATTGACACAATATGCTAGTTTTCTCTGAGCTATGCCTTGACTCTCTCCACGACAACTTCTTCGGGCGGTTCTACAAGCTATTTCCCATTCACACATAGCAGCGGAAAGTACTTTTGACTTTCGGCCGTGAGAGTAGCTCTGCAAACTCTTTTGATTTTTTAACATTGTGTGCCTTCCATGATAACAGAGAGCATGTTAAAGATATAACACCCCTACTTAGTTCACAGTTGCGGCTACTTCTCCAAATCAGGTGGGTTTTAAAACTTGGAAAAATATTTTCACCATATAAATCTTCGCTTTTATGAAGTATATAATGGTTGTTAATCCGTTTTTGTATCTCTTTGTAACCTAGCTCTAATACCAATTTCTTGGAAAGGCAGAGGAAACAAAACAAAAATTCACACATAAAACATGAGCTGCTTCTCTTCTATTGATCACACAAAACATGATTATTACAATGAACCCGGTGAAGGGTATTTAACCTTTTCCAACTAGCTACTTTCCTAAAATATCTTGACATGCAACCACACACTAAAATTCATCTATCACTTAACTCAACTTGACTCAACACTCAAACACTCAATCACTCAATCACTCAGCTAACTGACTCTCTATGTTTAGTCAACTACTCATGTGGGAGTAATTAAAATTTCTAACAAATTGTAGGAGGGAACATCAGGTACTTGGGGCATCTAGGGCACCCAGGAATGGCATTTGAAGCTACCTCAAAGGTACAACTCACCTTTGCTTGTATTCTAAAGTAAAGACTGCATTGTTAGTCCATGCTAGAAATTAAGATGAAGGAGAATATCGGTGTCTCCATTTTCACTCTCCTCAAGTCACATCCCTCATTTACAATCTCTCTCTCCAAGTCACGAATTCACAAGGGAGAGCCTCAAGCAAGAAACAAAGAAGTGTGACTCTCACTAAAGTGTGACTATGTGACTTAGATTTGAGAGGCCATGTTCTCCACAGGTCAAATTTTTTGTGTGCCAAATGTATGGTTAAATCATCCAAAAGTTGCAAAAGTCGCAAGTTAGAGATTCAACATACAACTTGGATGTGTGACCCACAAAATAATGCGACTATGTGACCCAATACAAGTGACATATGCAAGTCACATTTTCAGTTTGCAACTCTCCCCAAACAATGTTTCCAATTGGTAGCCCACACCAATTTGCTTTTCTTGTATCACTAGAAATCACTTTTATAATGGGACCAAAATTTCCCTCTTGATTGGTTTGTGAATCAAATGATGCAGGTCAAAAAATACCTCACTATAGATGGGAACCATTTTTCATGCTCACTAATCACACTCCCTCACCTTCCATTATATGTATTCGACTAGCGAATTGGATTGGGCTTCGTCCTTGGTGAACCAAAAATAAGAAAGAACTGGAAAATTATGATCAATGATGTGACTTTGGAGTGCCATTACCCACAAGTCACAGGTCGCATACCATATGGGTCTCAAAAATGCAACTTACACCCATAACCAATCTCGCGACTCGAGAAAGGGCTTATGGAGCCATAAATCGCACTTGCAGATTCCACTTGGTCTGCCGGCCTGAGAGGATTGGTATTGGATGGTGGTGTGTATTACTTGAATGCTAGCCTCACAAAAGTTAAAATCATTGTGCTGTAAGGCTATTCAGTCTAGGAGTTTCCTTCATTCAAAGAAGTTTGAGATTTGTTTTCTCTTCCTCATACTCTGTAATAGAGGAGAGTAAGGAGAAGTTGTAAGTATAGTTGCTTGGAAGTTATTATTGCATGTTTGAGGTTTGAGATTTATTTGGAGTTGAAAGTGGAAAGTGATCTAGTTGTCACCGTCTATGGCAATGGTGTAATAACCGATCCAAAAAAATCTTCATATGCATTCAAGGTTGGTCTGGCCCAAATTCTTAGAGGGGGGGTTATCATGGATTTTGTCAATGCTTAACAAGCTAAAATAGCTAAAGAAGTTGGGGCTCATGTTGTGATGGCATTGGAGCAGGTGCCTGCTGATATTAGATCTCAAGGAGTAGTGGCTCAGATGAGTGATCCTGGTATCAAGGAAATCAAGCATGTTGTGACCATCCCTGTCATGGCCTATGCTAGAACATGTCATTTTGTTGAATCCCAAATTATAGAGGCCATCAGTATTGATTACATTGATGAGAGTGAAGTGCTTATTGTTGTAAATGACATGTACCATATCAACAAACAAATTTTTTGCATACCTTTTGCCTATGGTTTCCAGAACCTTGGTGAGGCCCTGAGAAGGATTTCTGAAGGAGCTCCTATGATCAGCACCAAAGGAGAAGTTGGTACCGATAATGTTATTGAAGAAGTAAGACATGTAAGGTTTATTTTTGGGTGATATACGTAAGCTTCAGAGCTTGGATGATGATGGATATTTTACCTTTGGTAAATAAATTGTTGCTCCCTATGAGCTTGTGAGGAAAACCAAATAGTTGGGAAGGATGCTTGTTGTGAATTTCATAGCAAGAAGTGTTGCTACACCTGTTGATGATACCTTGATGATGTAGCTAGGTTGTGATGGAATGTTTGTAGGTTCAGGCAGGTTCAAAAGTGGCAATCCACCTCGCCGAGCTTGAGAAATTATACAGGCTGTAACTCACTATAATGACTCCCATGTTCTGAATGAGGTTATTTGTGATTTAGGAGAAGCCATGGTCAGAATCAATTTGAATGAGGAAAAAGTGGAGCGATATGTAGAGAGATCAGAGTAAAGTCATGGAGAATAGTTAAAGATGATGTTTAGAGTAGAATCTTGGTTTCTGAGGGAACTTTTTATATGAATGATTTATTGTTGAGGATTGATGGACATCCAAATTCATATAGATATCATTATCCATTTGCAAACAACATTCACACAAAGGTTGAGAGTGGTTGGTTACACCAGTGTCTGCCTTGGCCCATTGACTCCTGGGGTGAGATTCTTCTTGAGATTCTCCAACACGAGTAAGTAAATCCAATTTAAACAAAAAAAGGATTCTAGAAAAATGTGGCCTTGCTCTCTTAGAGGAAAATGTAGTCTGCCCCAAATTTAACATGCAACATACATCATTGCATTGAAAGAATTGAAGGGTTTTAAAGAAGGGCAACACTAGAAGCTAAAAGGTCCAAGATAGTTTAAAACCTACTGTGAGCATTTTGAAGCACATGAAAACGCTTGTAAATACCACATGCGTAGAGAATGCTGTGTCCCAGAAAAGGACTATGTAGGGGTCCAAATTAACTGTTTTCTTTCAATCAATTAGTTATGTTTTAACGTATTTATTTATTTATTTATAATTATTTTTGATCCATGTCATTCGTTTGTAGGTAGAAGATGCTGACGTACATGGAAAAAGTCAAGTTTTCTCAGGGAGGCGACATAACTAGGATTTTGAACTAGCAGTAAAACTGGATCTATACAACAGTCCAAAGATATGGGCCAACCTTGGTGGTAGATGTGGTAGCAAGCAAAAAAGAATTTGAAAAATAAGAGTAACGCCAAGTCCTTGTTCATCAGTGCATGCAAATTCCATGGCTTTACAACACCATTGACAATAAGAACCCTAGAGCTTCTCAAAATCTCTTTATTCTCCTCATGTCTTCTCTTCTGTCACCATGCAAATGTTTCTCGTTACGATGTCAGTAGCTACGCTAAGATTGATTTGAGCATGTAACAAAAATTAGGCATAAGAGAATAGTGGAGGAGCTCAAGGCTCATGAGGGTGGGTGAAAGGACACAAAGGGTAGTTGAAAGGTCATCCTTCTCACTACTATAAAGATACCCTCATACCTCATTTGAAAGGAATTTAACAGTTAAGTTGAGGATGGGATTAGATAGCTGATGTGTGGTTTCATATACACAATATGTTATGGACTGATTCATAGTTATTGCATGTATGTTTTCTTTAGAATCTATTGTTACTTATTTCTTGCTATGTTAGTCATTTATTGTGAACTATTCTGCAATTAACTTCTAGCATATTCTTGTTTATATATGTCTGATTGGTTTTGGTTGACTGATCCCTCTCATGGCATATCCCTTCTTATTGCTGCAAAGACTTATTTGTACCTCTTTATGTAGTTTTTCAATCTTGGGTTGATTTTGTTTCATTGTCTGAAGCATTTCATTCTTGTCCCCACTTTGATGCCTTCTCATTTGACAGCCAAAAGCGGAAACATTCATGGTGGTAGTTGGGCCCACATACCAGATGGGGCTCCTATCCTAAACATTGTGAGGTATAATTGGGACTTCACACTAGGGAGACCCCTAGATGTTGGTGGTACATTCTAGCCCATCAAAACAATTGGTGCTAGAAGGAGGGCTAGATGATAAGTTGAGCCCTTATAGACTGTAGTTTACTCTCATATCTGTAAATGGTTCTGTCCCAAATCTTACTCCCTGGGTGTTTATCTAATTTGTCCATTTTTAAAATTTCAATCCCCTATGAGCTGCTCTATCACTTATCTTAGTTAAAGTTTGATGGTGAGGATGGAACATCCATAACTAAGCACATTTTTAATTTCCTTAAGTTTTGTGAATCTTATGAAATTTATGAAGAAGAGTTTCCTTGTGTTCTTTTATCCCTCACCCTTGAAGGTCATGTCAAGCAATGGTGCCACACATTGCCAGCAACTTCCATCTGCTCGTTTGAGAAACTCATCAGTATGCTCCGACAAGATTTTGACAGATACAATTTTCAATATGTGTTTAGAAGGATAAATAAGCTCAAAATGAAACCTAAATAATCTTTAGAGGATTTTGCTGCTAGATTTGTTCATATTTGTTTTGAATTCACTGAAAGGGATGTCGATTGGGTGTTTTTAAGCGAATAATTTCAATAGTTGTTTCTCGTTTCTCTGCAACACCTTTAATATGAAACAAATACCAACCTTTATGAGTATCATAATATTTTCAATTTTTAGATTGTCCAGATTGTATCCCTGATCCTATCTTTCCTCTATTTGTGAATCAGGAAAATCCTCAAGCCTCCGAGGAGGGAATTGTTGCTTGTGAGATTTTCCGTCCTCCTCTTGATTTGTTACCTAATGAAATTTTGGTTGTAAATAGTTCAGATGATGAAAAGTTTTTTCAAGGAAATGAATCCAATTATCTTTCTTCTGAATCTCCCATACATCCTTTTGAATTTGAATCTGAAAATTATGTTGAGGCAACATCTCTCCTTGTTGAGGAAACAACCCGTTAAACATATGCCTAGGTCTATTCTTGGATTTCATTCACTTGTCAATAATCACTTGGGTCTTGTATCAGACAAAGTTGATTGTCCTATCAAATCATAGGCCATGACATGCATGAAAATCCATTTCTCCCTCTGGATGACACTAATGTGCAGGATGTGAGTCCTAGTCCGATTGGTGCCCCTTCAACTGATGATATTCATCCATTATACCCTGATTTATTTCATGCGTCTACTACACTATTGATTTTTAAAATTAATTCACATCTTTATCCTGCTTGTGTTGGTTGCAATCATGTACATCAAGGTGATATTTCACAGTCACAGTATGGGGATCTTGAATCTCTTGTTCATGATCCCTTCCATCTGCAGTCTTTAACAGGTGAAGAAGAAGGCCTTACATCTCAGCCAATCCAAGATGGTTTTCTCATTGATTCCTCTTCACTTTCAATCCAAGAAGAGCCTTATGTGCCAGATACCCAACTTGATCGAACTGGTGGCTTCAATGATTGTCATTCTATCGAAAACATATTCACCCATACCTCTGATGATTGTCATTCATATCCACCTATTGATCTTACGAAGCCACCAGAATTTGATGATGCACCTTGTGAAGGTTCAGGGACTCATCAGGAAGTTGAGACACTTCAATTTCCATTGATGGTTATGTCAGGTTCTCACGATCCTGATGAGACCCCTAAACCAAGTCAAATTAGGGTTTCTAAATTAGGGATTCCACACACCATGTTCCTCTTGGCATCATATTAATGGATGCAATCTCACCTCATAAAGCTTCTGACTTGAGTGATGTGTCTCTGAGTGAATTTTTCGATCCTCTATTAGTTGACATGCATCAACTATAAACTAGTTTCTTTGATAAAGAGAGTACACCAACCATTATCTCAAATCTTTTTTATTGTTGCCCAACTGACATGGTTGTCAACATATACAATCAGATGATGTCTTACAATCCCCTGTATGGGAGGGTACCAGTAGCCTAACTTCTCCTCCTCCTAAGAATCTTCTGGTTGATTCACTTCATTCTTAGGAATATAAAGAATCTGATCTGTTGAATTGCCAATCTATCACTATTCAGACATCTAATCCAATCAACAATATATTCAATAATAATTGTTCTATCAAAACTAATGATGACCATATGCATTCACCTATTAATCTTACAAAACTATTGATATTTGATGGCTTATCCTTCAAAGGTTAAGAGATTTGTTCGGACGGTGAGGCACTTCGGCTTTTGTTGATGGTTATGTTAGGTCCTCATGCCCTCGACAAAATCCATGGACAACTTCAAACTAGGGTCCCCGAGATTACGGTTTCCAAACTTGTATCCTCTTGTATCTCAGTTACACCTGGCGAAAACCCCTCTTTTCAAAGTCATCAAGTTGATCCTCTTCAATATCATGATAGGGTTGTTGATTGGCTTGGATGTATTTTAGATTGTATTGTCTTCTTGTAAGCTTGGCTTTTGGAGTGATTTTTTCTATAAAGAGCATTTGATAGTGTTACCCAATCTCGAAGATTTGTCTCTATATATTCTTGGTGTTGTTAACTATGAATGTTTGCATATATTTAACTTTTAAGATTTAGTTTTGGAAGATTTATAGATAATTATTTCTGATATATTTGAAGTTTTACTATAATATGACATTAATATTAATGATGAATATTTTAAATTAATAAGTTATTAACAACAATAATAATAACCATAACTACTAATATTTGATATTGATATTGATATTATTAATATTAAAAAGGAAAACACAAGAACATGTATAACAAATAATAAAAACAAACAAAAAGACCAAAAAAATATATAAAATGTTTCAATAACATTAATAATCAATATTAATAATATTGATAATTATTAACATTGGTTATTAAGTTTAATATAAGCAATAAAAAAGTAAAAAGAAGAAAGACACAAAAACAAAAGAAGTTATTAATATAAATCATTGATATTAATAATTATTAACAATATGAATAATTGTTATTGATTGGGGTCGGTGGGGCAGGCCAATTGGTTTATTTGAAGTTTGTGAAATCATGGAAATAAGGCAAACTATGTTCAAATCCCCCCTGTAGCGAGCTTAGTTTACGTCAAGGAGGATAGGGCGTAACCCCCTAGAGGTTTACTAGTAGTTACATGTTAGGTGGGTTGTTGGGCTTGTCTATGATACAAAACAAAAGGAAAAAAAGAAAACTAATAGTGATTGGGTGATAAGGGAGGTAAGGGGGATGAGGGTAGAATAGTCACTATCACCTCAAGGCTTAATTAAGGGATACATTTTTTCCACCCTCCATTATGGATGCAATGTGGAATGGTCTTAGCATACTACTTGGTAAGATAATGAGAATTAAACAAGGTCTATCTCCTCTTTCATATGGCATTGGAATTTGTTGGTTGGAGTCTTGACTGGGGAGGCTTCTTGAATTACATATGCTCTAGTTCATGATGATGATTAATCTAATTTAGTTTGGTATATTTATTACTTATCTGCACATGTTTGATCATTCATATTCCCCACATTTATTTGCAACAAGTTTCAAAACATTTCTCTCCATTTGTGGGTGGGTATCTAAGTTGACACATGACTTGCTAAGGGCATTTTTGGTGCTAAACTGAGCCCTTTTTTTCTATTTTTGGTTAGTAAGGTTTCTCCCTCCTATAGAGAGGAAGTGTAGTGGAAGCACTTTGGGCCTCATGAAGGGTCATATATTTGAATGAGAGGGAAATTGAAGAAAAAATGAAGGAAAATGAAGAAATTAGTGGCATCAATAATAAAAAGACATTAGAGGATCAATTTAGAGCCTTTTGTCAGTTTTTCTTTGGAATTAATTTTATATAGAGAGAGAAGAGCACCAAGAGGAGAAATAAAGCAAGCAAAGGAAAGACAAGGAAAGCAAAGGAAGGACAAGGAAATCAAAGGAAATCAAAGGAAAACCAAGGAAGGTTGGATGAAGCAACTTCAACATGAGGAGGATTTGCAGGTAACATGTTGCATGTGTGATTTCCTAGCTGAGGTGTGAATGCATGGTGAATGCATTGGTTTATTTGGTTCATTTTCTGTCATTGGCATGGTTTTTTCCTGGTTTTGATAGTGGTGTCAACCTTTCCTTTCCATTTCTGGTTGAGCTTTGGATTGCCAAAAGGTTTTGGAACCAAGTGAGGTGGTCTCAGAAAAATTCCCAAGGGTTGGGGGTGGAGGTGGTTTAATCTCTAAGAAGCCCTTAATAGGTGGGGGGAGATAGGATAATTTCTCAAGGTAATGGTGAAGAAACTCTGAGGCATCCAAGCTTGTTTAGGTTTCGTGATCTCTTGATTGATTTTGGTGAGGTTGCAGTAGCCTAAGGGTGGAGGTGGCTTAATCTCTGGGAATCCTTGGTTTTTAATGTCTTGAGATCCCAAATTCATGCTTGGAATATGGCACAAGGATGATTATATGAACAAAATATTTGGTTCATCCCAATATATCATCGGGTGGTACGTGGAAGTCTCTTACTTGATTGGCTTTTGCATATGTTAATGAGAGATATTTTCCTATTGTAATTTATGATCAATTGTACTTGTTATTATGATGATTTGATGGTTGCTATGTGGTTAATAATCTGGTTATATACTAGTTATGAGCATGGTTTTGTAATGTTGGGTTGTGTTATATTCTTTCCACGACTAGCCCATGTAGTTAACCGGGGGGTTAGAGGGGGGGCAGACCCCCCCCCCCCCTCCCTTCGTTGTGCTAATTGCGTAGCGAGGGGAGTCATAGGGGGTTTGAGGGGTACAGGTAACCCCACTCTATGTGAAAATTTTGGTTTTGAACCCTATGTTAGGTTGGGCAGACCTACCTATGGTTTTGTGCATGTTTTTCACACATGGTTTTGGATGCAATGGTTTTCGGTCCATGGTATTGGATGCTTCAGCATGTATAAATATGTATTGTAACATTGAAAGGAACATAATGAAAAATCAAGTTGGTAGTCCCTGTTTTGGGATCTAGGGGAAAATCTCTATGTATATGTGTTTTATGTGTTATGCTCTCGCATTGTTTATTTTCTGTGTTCTAGAATTCGTATGTAGGTATTTTCTATACGGGGTTAAAACCTACATTTGGTATCAGAGTTGTTTTGGTTTCAAGGGGACGCCTTTGTTGCTGAGGGGTTTCATTCGGGCCCATGGTAGAACTTGTTCAGTGGGAGATCTGCGAGATCGATTTTGGTAGTGAAAGAATATGGTGAGCAGTGGAAAGATAGAGATCGAGAAATTTAATGGTCAAAGTTTTGAGCTATGGAAACTCAAGATGGAGGATCTGTTGGTGGATAAAGATTAGTGGATCACGTTAGATCCAGGTACTAAACCAATGGGAGTGTCCGATGAAGAATGGAAGGAGTTGGATTAGAAGGTAAAGAGCACAATATGATTGTGTGTCTCAGATTCAATATTGTTGAATGTATCAGGGGAAGCTACGGTGAAGGCTTTGTGGGACAAGTTAGGGACTTTGTACCAATCTAAGTCTCTAGTGAATAAAATGTTCTTGTGGAAAAAGCTGTATAACTGAGGATGAAAGATGGAGACTCAGTGATAGAGCATCTGAATGCATTTAATACTGTGGTAAGTCAGTTAGCATCTGTTGATATTGAAATTTCAGATGAAGATAAGTGCATCAGTTTGTTGTGTTCTCTACCAGATTCGTGGGATAGTCTGGGTATTGCAATAGGTAGCAATGCAATTGCCTTGCAGTTTGATGAAATAGTCTCATCCTTGCTAACGGAGGAGATGAGACAAAAAAATATGGAGAGCAAGAATGGTGATGCCTTGTCTGTACGAGGACGGTCCCAGAACATAAACAAAAATAAGTCATCGAGTGGGAGATCTAAATCTAGAGGGAGATCTAAATCTCCAGGAAAACCTGTAAAGGTGGTGTGCTAGAAATTCATAATGGAAGGGCACTACAAAAGGGACTATAAATCTAATGCTCCTGATAAAGGAAAGGGATATGATGATGCTCCTTTTGCAGAGGCGAAAACCACCTCAGATGAATGTGGGGATGTGTACTTGGCTTCTTCAAGTACACATGTAGATCATGAGGCATGGTTGATTGACTCAGGTGCATCCTTTCACTTCACTCCCCATAGAGAGTGGCTCTGCAAGTATGAGAAATATGATGGTGATGATGTCTTCTTAGGGGATGACAGGAAGGCTAGAATCGTTGGTCACAGAAAAGTAAAGTTGAAGTTGCAAGGTGGAAGGGTTAGAACACTTCTGGGTGTTCTGCATATTCCTACATTAGCGAGAAATTTGATTTCTGTAAGAAAGTTGGATGATGTAGGTGTAAAAACAGTGTTTGAGAAGGATACCTACAAGATGGTTCAGGGGGCACTGGTATTGATGTGGGGAGTTTGAATTGGAACTTTGTAAAAGTTGCAAGGTAGCACTATTGTTGATGGGTGCAATAGTTTTATGGTTCCTGAAAGTGGAGCAGAAAATCTAGTTGTCTCTGGAGAGAAGACCATGCTATGGCATAAAAGGCTTGGAAATATTGGAGAGAAGGGCCTTCGAATACTTCATGGTAAAGGTATGGTAGAAGGTATTAGTAATAGCTCTCTGGATTTTGATTTTCTGTGAAAATTGTGTATATGCAAAGCAGAATCGGGTGAGTTTCCCCTCTGGTGGTAAGAGGGCAAGAAAGATATTAGAGCTTGTGCATAGTGATGTGTTTGGACCTGTGAAGGTTCCATCACTGGGTAAGTCTATGTACTATGTATCATTTATAGATGAATTCTCAAGGAATACATGGATATATTTCCTTAAGAAGAAATCTGAAGTCTTTGACAGGTTTAAAGAATTTAAGGCTCTAGTGGAAAACCAGATAGAGAAGAAGATAAAGGTGCTGAGGACATATAACGGTGGAGAGTTTTGTAGTAAGGAATTTGAAGAATTCTGTAAGAAGTGTGGTATAGCACGGTAGAAGACTACTCCATACACACTTGAGAAAAATGGAGTTGCAGAAAGAATGAATAAGACGTTGATGGAAAGGGCAAGAAGCATGCTCAGTGGTGTCGGGTTAGGACAGGAATTCTGGGCAGAGGTAGTGGAGACAGCATGTTACTTGGTCAACAGATCACCTTCATCAGTGTTGGAGGATAAGACTCCACAAGAGGTATGGACTGGTAAGAAACAGTCTCTTTCACATCTGAGGGTATTTGGATGTGATGCATATGTACATGTTCCAAGGAGAAACGAACCAAGTTGGATAGTAAATCTGAAAAGTGCATCTTTATTGGGTATAAGGATGGTTTAAAGAGTTATAAGCTTTGGAACCTAGTGACAAGGAAGGTTTTGTACACCCGAGATGTGGTGTTCAGAGAGGTAAAAGCTGTAATTAAACATGAAGTCCAACCAAAGTAACTTGAGAAGATAGAGTTTGAGCTAAAGGAGGAAGAATCAGACTCTACAGCAGAGGAGGAATTAGAAGATGAAGAGTCACAAACTCTGGGTGTGAGAAGATCAGTTCGAGAAAGAAGGAAGCCAGAAAGGTATGGTCCATCTGCATTTTTGTTCAAACTTTGCTTTATCTATTACTGATGATGATCCCAGAACTGTGAATGAAGCAGTAGATTCAGAGGATGGAAAACTCTGGAAAGAGGCCATGGTTGATGAAATGGCATCTTTTCACAAAAATGAGGCTTGGGATCTGGTGGAGTTGTTGGCTGGAAGGAAACCCATTGGCAGCAAATGGGTGTTCAAGAAGAAGACAAATATAGAAATAAAGGTGGAGAAATAAAAATCTTAGTTGGTAGCAAAAGGTTATTCCCAGGTGTCGGGAATTGATTTTGGTGATATTTGTCTCCTGTTGCCAAGGTAAATTCTATTAGATTATTTTTATCTGTTGCTGTTGCTTTTGATTTTGAGGTAGAACAGATGGATGTGAAGACAATATTTCTTCATTTGGATCTGGAAGAGGAGATCTGCATGAAGCAACCTAAGGCTTTGCAGTGAAGGGTAAGAATGAACTAGTATGCAAGTTAAAGAAGTCTTTGTATGGGTTAAAATAGTCACCAAGGATGTGGTATCAGAAATTTGATACATTTATACAGGGAATTGGTTTCACCAGAAGAAAAGAAGATCACTGTCTGTATTTTAAATTAAATGATGATCATGTTATTTATCTGGTCTTGTATGTGGATGATATGTTACTGGTTGGAAATGAAAAATAAATTATCCAGGATATGAAGACCCATTTGTCCTTCAAATTCAACATGAAAGATATTGGTGCTGCAAACTATATTTTGGGCATGGAAATTAAAAGAGATTGGACAAGGAGGAAGATCTGGTTAAACCAGAGGAAGTATGTCGAGACAATATTGCAGAGGTTTAATATGCAGGATAGTAAACCAGTGAAGGTTCCTATTCCTGTAGGTGTAAAGTTATCTGCTGAACAATGTCCCAAGACACAAGAAGAGGAAGAGGACATGCCCCGTGTTCCATATGCAAGTTTAGTCAGTAGCCTGATGTATGCGATGGTTTGTACTAGACCAGACATTGCACATGTAGTGGGAGTATTGAGTAGCTTTATGTCAAAACCAGGGAAGGATCACTGAACAATAGTGAAGCAGGTTTTTAGGTATTTGCGTGGCACTAGTGATTATGGTTTGTGCTACCAAGTAAGACCAGGATTGGATAGAGTGTTTGATATTCGTGGATTTGTTGATGCAGAATGGGCTGGAGATCTGGATTAGAGAAGATCCACAAGTGGGTATGTGTTTAACCTATTTGGAGGTGCAGTCAGTTGGATGAGTAAGAAACAATCTGTAGTGGCACTATCAACTATAGAGGCAGAATACATGGAAGTCACTCATGCAAGGAAGGAAGTAGTTTGGTTGCAGAGATTGTGTTCAAGTATGGGGTTAGTATAGGGAGCTATAGGGATAGATTGTGATAGCAAAAGTGCAATTTTTTTGGTAAAGAACCCTGCATATCATTCAAAGACAAAGCACATTGATGTTCAGTATCACTTTGTGAGGGATATGATAGAAGACAAAAAGGTGTTTCTGGTAAAGGTGGACACTTTGAAGAATACTACAGATGCATTGACAAAATCTGTGAGCTCTAAGAAGTTCTCTTGGTGTAGAGAAACAATGGGCATTGCAGGGTTGGATAAATGACTAAGCTATCTTGTGGCCCCCTATGGAAAGAAAACAACAAGTGGGAGAATGTTGGGTTGTGTTATATTCTTTCCACGACTAGCCCACGTAGTTAACGAAGGTGTCAGAGGGGGGGCGGAGCCCCACTTTCATTGTGCTGATTGCATAGAAAGGGGAGTCATAGGGGATTTGAGGGGTATAGGTAACCCCACTCTATGGGGTCTGGGGCAGCGCTCCAAATTTTTTTTGTTTTGGACCCTATGTTAGGTTGGGCAAACCTACCTATGGTTTTGGGCATGTTTTTTGTACATAGTTTTGGACGCGATGGTTTTCGGTCCATGGTTTTGGACGCGATGGCTTTCGGTCCATGGTATTGGATGCTACGACATGTATAAATATGTATTGTAACATTGAAAGGAACATAATGAAAAATCAAGCTAGTAGTCCCTGTTTTGGGATCCAGGGGAAAATCTCTGTGTATATGTGTTTTATGTGTTATGCTCTTGCATTTTTTATTTTCTGCATTCTAGAATTTGTGGTTTTGGAACCAAGCAAGGTGGTCTTAGAAAAATTCCCAAGGGTTGGGGGTGGAGGTGGTTTAATCTCTAAGAAGCCCTCGACAGGTGGGTGGAGATAGGATAATTTCTCAAGGTAATGGTGAAGAAACTCTAAGGCATCTAAGCTTGTTTAGGTTTCGTGATCTCTTGACTGATTTTGGTGAGGTCGCAATAGCATAAGGGTGGAGGTGGTCTAATCTCTGGGAATCCCTAGTTTTTTATGTCTTGAGATCCCAAATTCATGCTTGGAATATGGCACAAGGATGATTAGATGAACAAAATATTTGGTTCATCCCAATATATCGTCGGGTGGTATGTGGAAGTCTCTTACTTGGTTGGCTTTTTCATATGTTTATAAGAGATATTTTCCTATTGTAATTTATGATCACTTGTACTTGTTATTATGATAATTTGATGGTTGTTATGTCATGGTTAATAATATGGTTATATACTATTTATGAGCATGGTTTTGTAATGTGCTATAGCTATGACTTGTTCAAGATTTATTTAGTATATGATGGTTAATGAATGCATGGTCTAACAAGTGTTATTGCAGCTATTATGAGAGGGCATTAGACCTTCTTGGTTATTCTCAAATAAGTCTTAGACTCCTATGATCAGAAATGAATTTATGACTTCTAACGCATATGTTCATTATATGTTTAACGAAATGAATGTCATCGTTAGGCATGGTTAGGTCAAGTTCTTGTTTAGGTTTTGTATGTTTAGCATCATCCTCATGCCATCTATCATTTTGATAAGTCTCAGGTAGTTCAGGTTAGGGGTCTGGAGGATGACCTGGAATTGTGGCTTAGATCTTGGGAATGCAGGCACTAAATTGAGCAATTTAGGTCACAACCACACGAAGCAATGCTTGTGAGTGGATTTGGAGGCATTCAACCACATGCAGGAAATGTCAAAGGTGTGGTTAGGAGTCTAAGTGACTGAAAAAAGGTTCCACCTCATGGATTGACCACCCGGGGTGTTTCTTTAGCTCCTTGGTGATCTGTAGTCCTGTTGTGTTATTCAACAACCCCCCATTTATTAATGATAGTAATTAATATTACGTTAATAAATGGGAACCCTTTAAAAAATCCATCCAAAAAATAAAACTTAGCATTTTGGCATTTCCTTTATTTTTTGAATAAAGCAAGATATCAATCAAACCCCCCCTTTTTCTAGAGAACTACTAAATGCTTACCTTCCCACATACAACATGATTAAGCATCATCAAAAGATCTTCCTAACCCTCCAAATCAATTAAAATGATTAGAAAAGGACTCTATGCTCAAAACTATCATAATTCTGACATAAACTAAGTCCTTAAGCTCTTTCTTCAAAAGCTGAGTCTCGCATCGCATATCGCCATGTATGAAGGACCTGCTTTAAAATGGTTATTCCGAAACATGCGAGATGCGAAATTGCGATGGCATTATAACCTTTATCGCATCGCATTTCAGACATTCAAACGAACATCAAAAACTTACCACCCAACCGATATTGCGAAACACGATCAAGACCTAGACCCACTCCTTAAATGTATCATAAGAAAATGTTTTAGGTTCGCCACTGATTAAAAAGGGTCTTTTACATAGAAAAACCTGGCAAGTACCTACATTTTGAAATGATAAATGAGCATCTTGCATCTCGTAGAAACACAACAGAAGGTAAGAAAGGCGAAAAGGAATAATGTGATATTGCGATCTACGATATTGCTTCACAAATCGCACAATCGCCATCATCGTAGTTCAAAGGCTTGCCACCCTAGAAGCTTTCTTCCCATTTTACGATGCAGAAATTTATGAGAATTAAAGCTAAGGGATAATGAAGCATTATTGGGCATTTAGTAAGCCATTTAGCATGATATGATATCTTCTTATGTGCATTCAAATAAAACTCCTTTTATCACCTTTACAAGTTATCTGCATTATTTCATTTTACATTCATTATCATCTTTGTGTATCTAATAGCTATTGTTCTTCACTTCAGGGAAAATCCACAGAGCAAATCATTGAAAGAATTGGTGAAGAAAGGCAAGAAAGTCATCTCTAAGAAGTCAGAAATGACTCCTCTGTTTACAGATACTACATGCAACAGAGAAGGAGGAACCTCTACATGGAAGGCCATGTGTAATATACCGGAGGAAGAGAAACGAAGGATTCTAGAAACGAAGATTATAGTTGACGGACATGAATCCTCAGACACTTCCATGTTAGAGACAACATGCTTGTTTTTTCACCACATAGCTACGTGCCCGAAGATAATCCCTTATACCGACATGGTTAAGTGGGTTACTAATGAAGTTCACATCTCAGACAGAGAATTCAAGACAAGAAGCCAAGAGGTTATGGGATCTTTCACCCTAGACAACCTACGGCTTATGTACACCTACCAGAGCCACAAGTCATCTACAATAGGCAGTTCATTGAGAAGTTTGCAAAGGAGAACGAGGATCCAGCAGACTGCACCTAGGCCTGGTCAAATAATGAGGAAAAAATCAAGAAAGACAAAAACGATATGTACACTACTTCGTTTGTTTGTCCCCCTCATAGTTTTGCAGCAGCCATGCTATGTAGACTATTTGGCAAACCTGATAGTACTAAATTCTCCCTAGAGTGGTTGTCATTAATAGATGCAGCCGTTAACGCAACTATAATGAATTGGGCACAAATTTTGTCTAACAATTTAGCAAGAACAATAATCGAGTATAGAAGGAAAATAATTTTTTCTTTGAGGGTTTACCCTACATTTTTTGTGAGCGCCTATGTAATGGATGCAATTTGTTTTGGTTCAAAATTCCCTATCATGGGATGGAAGTGGACTGTAAAAAATCCACTTTCCATTCACATATACCATAAGGACATGTGGGAATCCAACTTTCAACCACATTTTTTCAAGATTTGTCATGGAGTTATGCTCCCTATTCACAAGCGACTTTATAACCGAGATGCCCCTATATTTTCCCAAGAAGCTGAAGTATATATCCTCTTAGTGGCCAAATGGTTTGGGGAGGAGACATTTATGTATATCAGGGTATTTGGTAGAATCACCTCCCCCCATGTCCTCCCATACCATGTTCCAGACAAATTGATGGCTAGAGAGATAGCCTATCAAATAGCTAGTGAGGGAGGGATGAGAAAGACAATAAAGGAATCAAAAAAGGCCATCTGACCTACATTCCCTTTACACTGTGGAGCATTTGCATTACATGACCTAGGGCATGCATTTAAAGAAGCAGAGAATATGTTATCTCTGCAATTACCTAAATTCCCTGGAAGGTAATATGACCCGTTCGGCACTGTCAAAGATTTCACCACTTTGGTGAAAATAAAAGTATTCAGTAATGAGGAAGATGCCTTTGATGACATCTTTTTGCAGAAAAACACCTTCATAGAGGTGAAGCATATGGAACAATTACTTTTTGACCGTGAAGATCTTGAAAACTTTTACAGCTACAGAGAAAGGAGATTACCAAAGGTCCCATTGGACCAATTATTGATTGAACCAATTATTGATTGAACCAATAAGGGAGCCTACTCCCAGTGTAAGTATAGAAGGTGAATCCAAAGAAAATTCTAAAACCAATTCTGAAGTAGAATCCCAAGAGAAATCTACCAGGGAATCAGAGAAGTCATCACAAAATGGGGAAAGTAGAAGCAAAGAGTCGGTAAAGGATACAACCCAATCTACACAGAAGATAGCTGAAGAAACTTCAGCTAGTAAGTAGGCTGAAATCCATGCCGCCTCCACACAACCAATAAAACTCCTGGTAATTGATTTAGAGGAAGAATGGGACAATTTTAATAAAAGGGTCAACACAGAGGAACAAACGGCATAGTCACAAACTCCACAATAGAAAACAACTCAGGAAATTACAGCAGAGGAGACTGTAAATACTCAAGAGGTATAACACATCCCTATTACCCCCACCTCTGAAATTGTTTTGAGAATAGAGGAGATTCCCCCTCTAGATGTTTTTTATAGCCCACAACATAAGGCCATTGTTAAAAGGAAAAGGAAGAAAAGGAAGTTGGACTCTACAACTGCTATTACCCTTGAAAATGAACCGATGGATGTTCTCTGGAAAGACTCACCCGTCGACCCATCTGCCAATCTTACTAGACTCTCACAGTTTGTAGGTGCATATGCTACAATGACCATGGACAAAGAAACAGAGGTGAAAATGTTGCTTAAAGAAAAATAAGATAAATTATGTTGCTTGAACAACAATTACTACAAGCAAAATCTGACCAGCAGGTAGAGATACAACTAGCTAAGCTACAATGGGAATTCGAGCAGATGCAAATAAACATCGAACCAGCTTAGTAGAGAAGGAAGCAAAAATACAGGAAATAATTGATCTACACAAAGATGATCCCAAAATTGATCAGTTTATTACTGAAGCGCTCGGTCTTAACTCCCAGCTTATGCACCAAAAAGAATTATTGTTCCAGAAGATTTCGCAATGAAACTCTTATTGCAAAACAAGCAATAAATTGACAGGTCAAGTTGTGGAGATGAGATTTGAATATGATGAGATCTTTAAAAAGGTCTCCGATTTCATCACCTGGCAGAATACAGAAGATGGGAGAAAAGCTGACTTTCCTAAACTAGAAGAGTCACAAAGAAATATTATTGGAGAACTCGAACTCTTGGCTTAAAGAGGCAGAAAAGGAAACGTCAGACGTGGCAACAGCAACAAACAGTGTCATAGAAAATGTCAATGAAAATTTACATAGCGCCAACCTTGTGGAAGAATCCATTCTAGGTTTTCTTCCTAATGCGAAATAGTGTGAACTACAATGGAAATAGGAAACAAAAGAAAAAGTAGAAGTGATAAGGAAAATGACCAGGTTAAACTAGGAAGCATATTGACGAAATTTGGTAAAACCTAATAGCCAATGGATGACCCTACGATGGCTAACCAATTCTATGGAGAAAATGGCACCAACACTGATCGATGTTGTATTCACTGAACAATTGAAAGCTGAAGTCGGCCAACCAACACAACTCAAGTCCATGATGGAAATTTGCGACTTGAAGGATCAAATGTAGGATAGCTAGTCACCATGTTCATTTCTATTTCGATTTTATTTTTTTGCATAATTTGAGGCAGGTCATTTAAACCTCCTCAACTATTTTTGTAATAATCTATTTTTAGTTTTATAGTTTAAGTATTTAAACCCCTCTCTTGCATTTAGAGAGAGGTCTAGAAATTTTATCAGAAACAATCTTCAAAACATGCACTTCTGTCCCTTTGAGGAAGTTCTAGTGAAATTAATGGAACAAGATTTATTTTTATCCGATTTAACATCTTCTACTGAAATTGCACTTTTGTACTCTTAGATGGTGTTGAATGGACTGAAAGTAGATCAATATTGTTGATGCACATGAGTAGTACGTATTATAAATGGTACTTTTATCTCGTAATCCTTTTTACTTATGTAGCAAGCAATGATCTCTTTTCAAGTTATTTATGTATGAAAGTCTGAATCTTGATTGCCATTATTGCACTTCTGTATGATGATGATCTATATTTTATGCTGAATACATGAATAATTCCTTATGCGATATATCTTTCACAATCGTTTCGGATAACTTTTTATATGAAATGATTATTGCTAAAACAAATTCATTTCTCATCGCAATTGAATGATCTTTATTATCAATTGATTTCAGACATTATTGTAGATCGCATACATCAATTTAATCTCAGGCTTAGTTATAATTAGAGTGTGTTTAAATTAGGATAAAATGCATGTGAATATTAGTTTAGATTAGATTACTTCTAGCTTAGATATTACTCCAAAACATCACATATCACCCAATTAGCACAATCATTAAATAGATTGGGAAACTGGCCCCATCATCCACAGTTGGAGCCACTACTCCAAATGGAAAAGGAGCTACCAACCAAGGTCCGAACTGGGTGGTTTTCCCCCATGTTGAAGAAATGATTTTCGAGGCTTCAACAAGTCCCTATAGGATATCAGTTTGTGGTCAGTAATTCTTAGTTGTAGGCCCCACTTTCTTAATTTGAATTATGAGGTCGAGTCATCTCATATTGGCACTCTGTTTCACATTTACCTAGAGGGCTTTTAAAAGCATGTAAATGTCGTGTGGGGCATTAAAACTATTTAGTTATATGGTTGGTGATAGGTGGTCATGTGGATGTTGACATGGCACATTAATTGGACTATAAATATACTAATGTGGAAAGGTTGTTGATGTGGCAGATGAATTGGTGGTCAAACTATGTAACTACAACTTGGCCTAATCAAGAGATGCCACATGGAAGCCGCAAATTAGCTATGAAGGTTGGATCATTTGGTTAGCAAAATATCCATCGACAATTTTTTAACCCACATCATCTCCATAAAAAAAAAACCATTTACCATTGGATCAATGACTATCCATTGGAAAGGAACCAATGAAACCTACATTTGTAGTTATTAGGTGTTAAAATTGGCACCGGTGAGAGTCAACTCTGCAACCTCCATGTCAAGAGCTAATGAAATACCAGCGCAACAATGAATTCACATGATACGATGGGCTGATAATATATATTTAAGCTTTCAATAATATTCACTGCCTAAAAGGGATCGATTGTGGATTTGACCCTGTAGCCTCTATGCTGGTAATACAATGAGTTAATCAGCACACCAATAAATTGCTTTGTTTGGCAAGACTAGTAACATTATAATTAAATTGGAATATGTCCATAAGACTAAAGAATCACTAATGGTTTGTGGGTTCAATATCACAGCCTATTCTTTATAACTAGGGTTTCTTACCAGTACACTAGTGGGCTTGTTTTAGAAAGGTTGCTCAAGACTAAGTGTATTTATGGTGTATTTCTCTCTATGAAAATTGAATAATATGGATTTTTAGACTAGTTCTTAGAAGCTTGAGGGTTGGATACGATTTTATAGGATTACCATAACCTTTCTACAAGATTCGAAGACAAGTGTTTTTGCAGGATGGAGACCAAGTGGATTTAACAAGCATTTTTTCATCTCATATTGGATAAATTTGTCATTTGGGGTAGACCCAGAGATGTAGCTTGGAATGGGTGAACTTTGTTATCAAACTTGCTTTCCTTGTCTTTGTTATTTACTATTCTTCATTTGTTTAATTTAACCTTTCAATTGTTCATTAAGCTTTTATAATCTAAGCAAAGTCAATTCACACATAAAACTATTTTGCAAATCAATTAGTAATTTTAGATCACTACCTCTTCTTAATTCTCTAAATGTTTGGAATGTTTTTACATGTTTCTTGTCTTTGTTTGTATAGGCTTATGAAGGCTAATAGTTTTTTCTTATTTTTATGTTAGTACCTGTTAACACTCTTAAATCCATTTAGGATGAGGAAAGGGATCCTAGAGGTAACCACAAACCACTTGTAGGTTAAGATCCAGCCCCCTAACCTTGGAGAGGTCTCTCTCGCCGGATCAATTATCAATAAAAAAGATTGATAGGATATGGATTTTAGAATAGTTATGAAGATAAAAAAAGGTAGTTTTAAGTTGTTGCTTGAGGGTAGGTAAAATAAGGGAGGTCCACCTCAAAAGACTCATTATATTTAATGATTTAAGTGAATAAGCGATGATGATGATATTTTGAGCAGGGGAAAGATAGGCAACTTTGTTGATAATTAAAAAAATTTGTTGTAGTGAGTGGATGAGTGTGTAGAATTTTCTCTACAAATCAGCTAGCTCACTGATAATATGTAGAAATTTCACCTGCAGATCAAACTGATATATGCAATGTACTAAAGCATAATATTAGATCTACATCTACCATAAACTTTGCGGAAGCTTAATTGAACATGAGGAACATTAAGCATGAATAGATATAACTAAGAATGAGAAGTAAAACCATAACATAGAAGATATAACTTGGGGAATGCACCAACCTAAAATCCCATCTCTGTATTATCAATCAAGTGGAAATCCTCAACAACATACAAAAAGAATCAGCTCAAAATCTATCCTTCTCTCTCTGTACTCTGATGATGTAGCTCATGGACTATCTAGGCCTGTATATATAGGCTCCACAAGTCCTCCAAGCCCCTATTTCCTTGCGCAGTTTTGATTGGGGTCCAATTACATAACATGTGTGAATTGGCCAAATCATAACTACTATCACCTCAGGTCCAACTACATAGTACTAGAAGGAATAATATTCCTTCCTCATGCAAGGAATATTCACTAGGAATATCCTAGCAATTGATAGTACAATGTCCCTCATTTTATCTCAACTGTGTCTCTGTCTGAACTGCCATGCATCAGTTATCCATGAGTGAATACTCAGTTATCTGAAAATACCAGTTGTCACATGCATGCAAGCATCAACAAACTGAATCTCATTAATTTAACAAACTATTAAATTAATTTAACTGGACTTGACTAAGTTAAACTAAGTCAACTGATCCTCTCAATATAGAACTCATCCTTAATTACTCAATCAGTGGAGCAAATCAAGGACACATTCCCCAATCAGTGGAGAAATTATTGCATGTTCTCACAAAGACTTCAAGTTTGATTTTCCTTAACTAATTAACTCATACTGAATTAATTAATTAATATTCAAACTGTTGGTAAGACCGAATTCGAATTTTACTTCGTATTTCTAGTCTAGGGACTGACTAAAATAGGAATCCAACCAGAACTGCTAAAACTAGAACTTCTATATTTAGCACTTACATTTTTCATTCCCTGTTGCCCAATCCAGCACTAATGCCCAAACTGCTATTTTTAGCAGTGCTATTTTTAGCACTTCTATTTTTAGCAATTTCTTGTTGCCAATTTTCAACACTCCCTATCAACAAGAAAGGCTTCCTCTTGAACCCGATCCTGTACCTTTGGAATGTTCTGCATGCAACACATCTACCAAGTGTGGTTGCTCTAACAACTCTCAGAACAAAAAAAACTCCCAACTGACCTCTCTGTTGGGCTAGAAACATACTCTGATGCTGAAGCTCTACCTGCTGCTGACAAGTGCTCCCTCTCTGACCTCTGTGCTACTGCAACATCTCCATGCATCTCGCACTGTTGTACCCTTCTCTGTGCTACCCTGCATTGTGCAACACACTTGTGCCTCTCACATTGTTGTAGCCTGCATGCTCTACGTTGTCATGGGATTCCTTGCACTGTAGCTCTCTCTGCCACTCCATTTGCATCTATCTCTACCCAATCAGTCAGTTCCTGCTACTCCTCATTAGGGTTCCCGTAGCAAATTCGAATCAAAGAGGTTGTTCCTCAAGGATCTTGCCCCTCTTCCCAGGCACGATCAACTCCACATCACTCAATCAACACCACCTACCTGGAGGTATGGCTGCATGTGATCCCTCAGCCCACCTGGCTCAAACTTTCCCCCTACTGGAGGTCTCTGCATGAGTAGATGTCTCTACTCGATCTCCGCTTAGCTTCCCTGTTGTGGCTGCTCCACACCTCCATAAGCTGCTGCACCAATCATTGCTCCTCCACAATTGTCTGAGACTTCTTCTGGCACTACACATTAAGAGGTAATATACTCTCCCTCTCAACCACCAAGTCTCCATCAGTTGCCTTGCTGCTCAAGGATTTGCATGCATTTTGAACCTCAAGAGCATATAGGTTCTTGACTCGTGAACCGATGTGCTTCACCTGTCTAGTGATGATGTGTCTAAGAAAAGCATTTCCCTTACTGAGACTACATCATAGCCTCTGTTTTCCAGCATTGTGATTGACACCAAGTTTCTCTTTAGTCTTGGTACATATTTGACATCGGTCAAGGTAAGGCGAGCTCCATGCTCCTTTGAAAAATAACCGTGCCTAACCTGAGACACTATACTTTTCATTATTACCCATCACTATGAGTATTTGGAGATCTTGCTCCTCCAAGTACTGAACAAACTCTTGTCACCGTTCAGGTGGAAGAAGCTCCACTATCAAGAAAAAACCAACCACTTCCCACCATGTATGAAAACCATGCATGCGAAGAGTGTGAAATCCAAATCAAACTGTGAATCAAGTACCTCACCCTCAACAAACTGAATCTCATTAATTTAAAAAAATGTTAAATTAATCTAACTGGACTTGACTAAGTTAAACTAAGTCAACTGATCCTCTCAATATAGAACTCATCCTTAATTCCTCAATCAGTGGAGCAAATCAAGGACACATTCCCCAATCAATGGAGAAATTATTGCATGTTCTCACAAAGACTTCAAGTTTGATTTTCCTTAACTAATTAACTCAAACTGAATTAATTAATTAATATTCAAACTGTTGGTAAGACCAAATTCGAATTTTACTTCCTATTTCTAGTCCAGGGACTGACTAAAATAGGAATCCAACTAGAATTGCTAAAAATAGAACTTCTATTTTTAGCACTTACATTTTTCATTCCCTGTTGCCCAATCCAGCACTGAATCCCAAACTGCTATTTTTAGTAGTGATATTTTTAGCACTTCTATTTTAGCAATTTCTTGTTGCCAATTTTCAACAGAGTGCAACATCAAAGGGTGACAATAAGAGCATCAAACTACAGATGAATTCAAATTTCCATTAAAATAAAAGGAAACACAAATGTTCAGCTGATACAAAGCATAGCACAAAGTGAATTCTGCAAATTTTCTTTAGTTGAGCATGAAGAATTGTTTACACACTATGGAAACGTAAGAAACACTAATAAAAAAGTGAATACATACCAACAGATATCTTACATGAGAATCCTTTGAAAAACACCCTCGTCCTTCTTATATTCACTTAAAATACTTGAAAAATAAAAAATACAAGTATTTTTGATTCCCACATGAACGAACCAACCCTATATACATTGCCTTTCAAGGTCTTAAAGAGACTTACATCATAAAATTATCTCATGACCAAATTCAATGTATGAGTTATTCCATTTAGAATAGATGGAAACCCATAAAAATATAAACTTAATGTTTTTCAGAAAAGTTAGAGCAACAATTCAAAATAGTGCCTTTGGAAAAAACTGAAATTGTTTTCCATCATGCTAAAAATCTTGTTAAAAACAACCAAAATCCTCTGGATGCCTTGGTTCATTCATATTCTACTTTGTCAGCCCCCTTCAAGCTTATCGAGTTCCTCTTCTTGAGCTTATTAGGTTCCTCTGCCTTTGGAATGAAAAAAAGGAGAAACAGTGGCCCTCTGTTCCGCGCTGCAATTGTTTGATAGTCCATGTTGGCGTATCTCAACACATTTCTTTGTTCTGCAACCAAGGGTAAGACTGACAACCAATACATCGCAACCTCAAAAAAATTAGTGTGTTATGTTGAGTGCCACTTTGAACTGTGCGGGGATGAAACTTTGCGATATGCTTAGCCATGGGGCTTAGGCGAAATCTTTATGACCGAGGCCTGGGGACTCAGGGCCAGAGCCTTTTTAGGGGCTAAACCCTTTGGCTGGGATGGGGGCCAATTCTTTGTAATATTTCATTATAAACAGTCCAAACATAGAACACATAAGACCACAACATATGCACGCCTGAGCCCTTTTGAATATCAGAACTTTGATGATTGGTGATTTTATAATGCTACATTGCACCCCCTAAGACTTCTGATCTACGATATATGACGTGTCTTGGTCCAAGTGGAGAGGGAACAAAGGAGGGCCTGTGCCAAGGCTTTTAGCATATAAAAACCTTATAAAATTTTCCTCCCAACCATTGGATTTTTACACATAAAACAAATATTCAAACTCCCAATGCCTTGCCTTTTACCAATAGCTCTTGGTTCCTTTGATATCTTTGTGACCATGGTGCTAGCCCCCACATCAGAGCCCTCAATTGGAGGTTCTAACATAATGCAGTGATATGCCTCAACCTGCAATCGTAGATTGCGATCTGAAGTCATCCTTTTCCACATGTCACATGGTGAGTGGTGACACGTGTCACCCTGAATTCCCCCTTTGGATCCATGAAAATGTCGAATCTGCATGTCATGTGTCCACCATACCACCACATCATTTTTGATGTCATATGACACGTGGCATATCAAGACCAATCACACACTGCCACATGTTCCTCTGGAGGAGAGAGAAAAGGACTATCCACTTCTGGTTTTGCAATGAAATTCCTTTGTTAAACTTTCTTCGGCGCTTTAACACTTTCAGCAAATTTGTATCGCAATATCACATATCACAATTTTATATGTCACAACATGATCCAATTTACCAATCCTATGATTACCAATTGTGATATGGCCATCGTCGATGTGCCTTCACCATTGCGATGTGCGATATGTCCCAGACCCTTCGACGCTTCAATTCATCGATATATCTAATCGACGATCGCAAATTGCCAATATTTCTATGTTGTGGCGCTATGCATGAACCTTCTAATCATTGATATGCGATATCACTGATCGCATATTTTCTCTGACCTCCACTGCTCCTCTTTTAAAAACTTTTGATATGCGGGACACTTAGCCTTTTTCCTTTGTTTTCTGGCTTTTGAAGAAGGATTTTCCTTTTTGCCATAGCTTTTGATGCTTGAACCCATTTGGAGAGATCTATAGCTCATTGGAAAGATAATTTATATCTCTTCATGTTGATTTCACCTGCAAAGTCATTTTACAAACACTTGACAAGAAAAAAGTATTCCCAACCTTGGACTAGTTTGATAAATGACCCTTTTAACATGGAAAAATTTTAGACTATGACACCTAGTGATTCATAGGATAAACTAACCAAAACGAATAGTAAGAGGTGAACACCACTTATTCCTATTATGGGACCTTATCATCAACTCCAATTGGGATGGTAGCCTCCTAGTGAGGCGAAAAGAACAAAAGTGGACTAATAGCCTATTCAGACCATTAGGCAATGGAGTAAAAAAAAAAAAAACTGAAAGCATGAATGATTGACTGACTGAAATTACTTGTGGGAGTAGACCATTGGGATCTTAGGGCCTTCACTTCGAGCTTCAAATCCTAATGAAAATCGCCCACACTTGCAATATTGAAAAATAAAATGGTATATACAATGGAATGTTGGATCAATTGTAACTTAAACAAGAAAATGCTTCAACAACCTGCCATTGATAGGCCCTCCTCCTCGTATCTCTCCTTATAGGTATTTCAATAGATAAGTATTATTCCCATGAAATGTAGCAAATTTAAAAGGACCTTTCCACAAGCTTTCAAACTTCCCATGTTTTCCTTTCTCCTCATTTTAGGCATCCCATTTCAACACCAAGTCTTCAATCTGGAAATCAATTGCTTTGGTTCTTTTGTCATGAATTTTCTTGATTCTGTCTCGTATCAACTGAGTATTTTTGAATAACTCTTCTCTTGACTATTGAAGCTAGATCATCTGACTGATTCTCCTATGTATGTCATTTGGTTCCACTTCCGCTTCTTGCAACAATTTCATCACAGGAACTCCTAATGAAGAAGGAAAAACTGCATCAGTGCCATAAACTAGTTGAAAAGGAGACATGCCTATTGACTTTTTGGTGCTCACCGATCAACCCACAATGCATTTACTAGTTTCTTGTGCCAACTCCTCTTGTTTTCTTGCAACAATTTTTTGATAATATTAACTAGGCTCTTATTGGAATATTCAACCAAGCCATTACCCTGAGGGTAATAGGTTGTTGAGTGGCCAAGAACAATGTTGTACTTATGACATAAATCTACCATTTTCTTTGATCTAAAAGCAGTTGCATTGTCTGTGATGATTTTCTGTGGGCAACCAAACCTAGACAAAATATTAGCTTCCAAAAACTGAATGATCACTGAGTTTGTAGCCTGTCTGGATGGAACTGCCTCTATCCATTTGGTGAAATAGTCACTTTTTGTCAATATCCACTTGTGTTGTCTTTAAGAAGTAGGACGGATTTCACCGATAAAATCGAGTCCCCATTGCTGAAATGGTGACTCAATTTCTAAAGGGTAGTGGGAGCAATTTCTTCCTTCCTTCAAATATTTGGCATTCCCGGCAGCTAAAAACTCTTTTATACACATCAGAAAACAAAGTTGGCTAGTAAAACCCCGCTCTTAGGATCTTTTTTGCAGTGGTTTTCCAAAACAAATGTCCACCACAATCCCCTTTATGAAATTCCTCCATGGTCTTCTAAGCTTCATATTCTAACAAACAGTTTAAAAACATACCACGAGGATCCTTCCAATACAAAAACTGATCTATAATACAAAATTTGATTACTTTTAACTTCAAAAATTTGGCATTGGTTTTAGTTAAACCTGGGGGCACTTGTAAGTTCTGAAATACATACAATATTTCTACATACCATGGAGAGACAAAAAAATTCTCTGCAACCTGTTGAACTGGCCTCAACTCATCTTCTTCTGACAAGGAAACCAAGAAATTTATCTCCAGAGCATGCATATTTGATTATGCCATCATTTTCGCCAACCCTTGTCCCTTGATCAACTTTGTGGGCTTGATTTCAATATCATACTCAAGTATGGAAGCAATCCACTTTCCATGTCGACCTTCTGGATCATTCTATGTAAGAATGTCTTTGACAACAACACTTGGCACATAAGAAACAACATGTGAATGTAAAATATACACCCAGAAGTCCTTTAGAGCCTTCCATAATATTATATTTGAGAGAAGCATCCCTGAGTGTTCTATTGAAAAATGCTATGGGCTGCTCCTCACCCTATTGATTCTTTTGCATCAAAATAACTACAATACTATGTTTTGAGGTGAAAGAAAAGATAATAAAATCATGGGTGTAGTCTAAACTAACAAGCACAGGGGCACGAGACAGCGCAGATTTAACTTCATCGAAGGATTTCCTACTTTCTTCATCCCATTTTACTTCGTTGTCCTTTTTGAGCATGTCTGTGATTTTCCTCAAGAGTTCAACTAGATTAGGAATAAACCTTCTCAGGAAATTTATTCTGCCCATAAAAGACTGAATCTCTTTCTTACTTCTGGGAATATCCATCTTTTGAATGGCTACAATTCTGTTTGGATCAATTCTAATACCATCTTTGGAAATGATATGGCCTAACAATTTCCCTTCTTCTAGCCCAAACATAGATTTTTTGGGGTTGAGTGAAATGCCATATTTTCTACACTTTATAAAAACTACCCTCAAGTGCTGCAAATGTTCCTCATATAACTAGGAATAAGCGATCATACCATCCAGATATATCACCAGGAATTTTTCCTTCTCATATGCAAAAGCTAAGTCCATAGCTCATTGAAATGTCACTCCTGTGTTCATCAAACCAAAAGGAATTTTAGCATATTTTAAGGTTCCCCAAGGTGTGGTGAATGTGGTCTTATATTGATCTTCTGGGTGAACCAAAATCTGGTTATACCCAAAAAAACCATCCAACAGTGACATCTGCCTGCACCCACCACTTTCTAAAGGATATGATCCATCTTCGGCAATAGGTAGTTGTCCTTGAGAGACACCTTGTTCAAATTCCTGAAATCTACACACAATCTGATTTCCCCTATCTTCTTCCTAACTAGCACTAAGTTAGATAGCCATTTAGAAAATATAAGAGGTACTATAATGTTAGCATCAAATAATTTCCTCACCTCTTTTTCGATCAAGGGCAGCAGAACTGGATTTGTCCTCCACAACTTTTGTTTAAATGGCCTCTAATCTTCCTTGATTGGTATTGTGTGTTGGATGATGTCCTTGTCATATACCTTCAAATCTTGATATCCCCAGGAAAATACATCAGAAAAATATTTCAACAAGTCCAAATACTTCTGCTTCATTTCTGGACTTAAAGTCTTGGACAACTTGATCATTTTTGGCTGGTCCGTTGTGCCTATATTACATTCCTCCACTCTAGCTTCAGTAGGCATCAATTTTAGCCTCTTGGCTACATCATTCTGGTCAAAAAGCTCCTCCAATGGTACCAACCCTCTTGGTATGACATTATCTTTTAGTTGTAGTACCTTTAATTATGTCACCTGTCTATCCAACTCTTCCTTAATATGGTTTATGAAAATCTTCTTTCATATTCCTCTATCTTGTAGTGATTTTCAATCCTTTATTTGGAAAATTCCTCTTTCATCAGTAGGAAATTTTCCAACTATTTATCATTCTTGAAAACCTTCCAGTACTTCATATTATCTGGGACAACAGGCCTATGTTTCACTTCAACCTTTTACTTGCCTCTAACACTACTAGAAATCTCAAAATCAGAGGCTGATGTGGCTAAGGTGTTTGCAAAAATACTTTCTTTTATAGGAAAAACTAAAAAACTTTTCTTAGCAAAATTTTGCAAGCAATCTAGAATGGCATAGCAGTAAGCAAACATCTGGGGATGTTTTGTCTAGTACTCACCTCTAACTTGCTTGATGACGAACTCTGAATCTCCACAGACAGTTATCCTTTTTGATCCTGATTTCTTCAAGACTTGCAAACCCAAAAGGAGTGCTTCATACTTTGCCACATTGTTGGTACAATAAAAAACTAACTCGTATGAATAGAGCCTGGTCTTTCCAACTACTAGGCTAACTATCCATACATCTGCACCAACACGTTCTCTACTTGTTGCTCTGTAAAAATGCATGGTCCAAAGGTGTTGTTTTGGTTTTTCTTCTTCACATATTTTAACCTTCAAATTTTCAACTTCTTCATGAACTGTTTTGTTGCTTTGTTCTTCAATTTGCTTGCTAGTATGTTCTACATTTTCTTCCTCTTCTATCTCTGTTAACAAAACTATATTTTTCTCCTCTTCATCGGAACAACTAGAATTAAACAAAACAAAAGAATCTAAATCGGAATGAATATCATATACTGAATGATTTGTAGGCTTCTCCTTGCTGCTAATCATATATTTCATGAGTGGTTCTCTGTACAACCTCCTTGTCTGACCACCAAAGACTGAGATGGTGATGTAAGACATATCAGTTTGCATTGCATGTGTAGCTTTGCCATCCATGATCTGGAAAGGAGCATACCATATTTGGGAGGTATGTTTGCTACAATGATGTCCATCACCATACTTTTGGAAGGAATTTGAGTTAATGAAACTGCTAAATCCTTGATCAATCCCAAGCACTTCACTTTGCTGGAATCAAAAGAGTACAAGTCCTTGTAAGGTCTGGTGATGTCAAGCCCCAACCTCTCCATAATCACCTTTGGCATCAAATTGTGTGAAGCCCCAGAATCCAACATAACATTGTGCAATATTTGATCATGCACATTCAGACTAACATAAAAAGGAGGCGCATCCCCATCCTTCCCTTTTTCATCAATATTTGGCCCAAAAATGATAGTTGGATGGTCATCAGCTATGTTGACACTATCATAAGATTTTTCAATTCTTAGTGCCTTTAAAATTTGAGTTTTGTATTGATCATTTCTAAGAAATTCACCAAGGGGAATGGAGATCTTCAACTTTGCAATCTCAGTCTCAAAATTAAAAGGATTTGGTGCTCTGTCTGCTTCCTTAGGGACAACATCTCTCTTATCTATAGTGTCCTTTGAAGGATCCTCTTTCCTCTGCAAAATTGTGATTGAAGGCTCTTTCTTTTGGCCACTGCTGCTTGGAACATCTTTCTTTACACCACTGGATGCCACATCTTTCTTTGCTGCACTGTTTCCCGCATTTATGCTCCTCAGATTGTACTGTCTTTGGACCTGGCATGATGGAATTTTGATACCCTTTTCTGTATTCTTTAGATTCAACCATCATCATGTCATTTTGGGACTGAGAAAGCAATTATTCTTCCTCTTCTGTCATAAAATTCTCGAACTTCTCTTGTTCTTGATCTTCCTTGGTTAAATACACAGTTTGCTGCTCATCACCAAAGAAAAGAATCTGCTCTTCTGGTGATTTCTCATCTTCTTCATCCTATTCTTGGGCATAATTTTGCTGAAAAGGTGGTCTTACTTGTTGTTGTGATTTCTCTGGACCTTTTTTTCCCTTTTCTTGATTTGCATTTGTGGTTGTCTTCGAAAATTAGGATTCTGGATTTAAGGACCAACTTGAGGCTCTCTAACAACAACTCGATCAGTTAATGTGATTTAAGGACCAACTTGAGGCTCTTTAACAACAACTTGATCAGTTAATGTCATCTTCTCCATTTTTTTGACCAAGATATCTAGTTTTTCATCAGAGGAAGTGACATGATCTTCTTTTATAGTCACCTTTATTTATGACTTAATTTTGGATTTCTTCACCAATAAATTAGCCTCTACACTGACTGCATTGTTTTGCATGTCTTCTAGTGTCACTGGATTTCTCTTCCTAAGTTGGTATGCCATCTCAGGATCAAAACCATTAGGATAATGGAGCAAAGATAGTCCAGGAGGAGGCTTTATGTCTGCAGGTATGGAATTGTACACCTTGTTGAAACGTGCTAAGAAATCCTAGATTGTTGAAACGTGCTAAGAAATCCTAGATTGTTTCACCAGGCTTCCTTTCAAGTTATCATACTCAACAAGGATTTGTAATACATTCTTCTTCTCACCCCATCTAGTCATGAAGACATCCTCTAGTTCTTGATAGTTGGAAAAAGTTCCAGCACGGGTAGCTTTGAACCACTTCTTAACCTCACCAGAGAAACTTTGAGCAAACAATCTCATTTTAACATCTTCATCATCTACTTCCTCCAGGTCCACAAAATCATTCACCTTATCCACATGTTGTTGAGCAGTAATCTCCCCTGTACCATCATATTGGGGAAGTCTTTGGCCATAATTCTGAGGTAGATCATGCAACTAAGCAGGTAGAACCAGAGGGGCATATCTTGCTGCCATAAATACTACTTGGGTAGTTGAGGAGCTTGTTGATGATGTAAATGCAATAGAGGATGATGGAATAGTTTGATGGATGGCTGTTGAGGCAGTTGATGTAGAAATAAGAGGTGATGTGGGAATTACATTGAAATTTAGGTTGGTAGGTGTTGCAAATGTAACAGGAGTTGTAGCTTGTGAATGGACCGCCTTTTGAAAAAGAACTGCTTTCTTAGTAGTTTGTTGTATTTTATTAACTAGACCTTTGAGTTTACTGAAATACTGCAATACATTTATGCTAAACTATGATTTTGGAAGTGGGATGTGAGGATTGATAATGTATTGATCCAACTGAGCTTTGGAAATATAAGACTCAGATCTAGTTTTGGATAGAGGAGTTTCAAAAGAAAGATGTGATTTATCAACTATGGTCAAAATTTCTGGCAAAGAAACAAACTTCTCAAAAGGGATATTACTTCTTTGACTCTCCACAAATGTTTCTTTCTTGCTGAGCAGTATTTCAGGATCATTCACAATTAAAGGAGGATTTGGATCAGTATTTTGTCTAGTATGCCTCTTAGAAGCCAGATTTTCTTGCACAAGTTTGCATGCAACCAATTTCAACACAAATTTAGGTGATCTTCAAGGTTTCAGCCTATGAATACCTAGCAACCTGTCACCTACAGGACTAGGATGAAACTCTCAAAACAATATATCTTCCTAGGGAAAATTTAGCTTTTGATCCCAAGTAGTGACACCAATGTTAGCACTCCATAAATCCCTTTAGGCTGAGGAAAGGGATCCCAGAGGTAACCACAAACCACTTGCAGGTTAAGGTCCAGTCCCCCTAACCTTGGAGAGGGGTTCTCTTGTTGGATCAACTATCAATAAAAAAGATTGATAGGATATGGATTTTAGACTAGTTATGAGGATAAAAAAGGGTAGGTTTAAGTTGTTGCTTGAAGGTAGGTGAAAGAAGGGAGATCCACTTCAAAAAGGCTCATTTAATGATTTAAGAGAATAAGGGACAATGATGATATTTTGAGTACGGGAAATATAGGAATCTTTGTTGATAATTAACAATTTTTTGTTGTAGTGAGTGGATGAGTGCAACATCAAAAGGTGAAAATAAGAGTGAAAATAAGAGCATCAAACTATGGATGAAATAAAATTTCCATTAGAAGAAAAGGAAACACATAAATGTTCAATTGATACAAAGTAGAGAACAAAGTGAATTCTGCAAATTTTCTTTAGCTAAGCATGAAGAATAGTTTTCACACTATGGAAACTCTAGAAACACTAATAACAAAGGGAATACACATACCAATAGACATATGACACGAGAATCCATAGAAAAACACCCTCTACCTTCTCCTATTCACTTAAAATACTTGAAAAATACAAAATACAAGTCTTTTTGCTTCACACACGAACCAACCAACTCTTTCTACATTGCCTTTCAAGGTCTTAAATAGACTTACATCATAAAAATATATCATGACCAAATTCAATGTACGCGTTATCCATTTAGAATAGATGGAAACCCACAAAAATAGAAACTTAATGATTTTCATAAAAATTAGACACAACAATTCAAGATAGTGCCTTTGGAAAAAATGACACTGTCTGCCATCATGCTAAAAGTCTTGTTTAAAATGGCCAAAATCCTCTAGATGCCTTGGTTCATTCATCTTCTATTTTATCAACTTCCTTCAAGCTTATCGGGTTCCTCTGCTTGACCTTATCAGGTTCCTCTGCCTTTGGGATGAAAAAAAGAAGAAATAGCGGCCCCTTTATTCTGCATTGCAATTGTGTGACAGTATTTGTTGGTGTATCTCAATACATTTCTTTGTTCTGCAACCAAGGGTAAGACTAGGGGAAAAACATCAGAACTTTAACAAAATCAGTGTTTTCTATTGAGTGCCACTTTAAATTATGCGGGGATGAAACTTTGTGATACGCTTAGCCCTGAGGCTTAGGTAGAATATTTATGACCAGGGCCTGGGTACTCAAGGCCAAAGCCATTTTAGCGGCTAAACCCTTTGGATGAGATAGGGGCCAATTCTTTGTAATATTGCATTATAAACAGTCTAAACTTAGAACATATAATACCACAACATATGCATGCCCGAGCCCTTTTTAATATTAGAACTTTGGCGATCAATGATTTTATAATGCTGCATTATAGCCCCTAAGACTTGCGATCTCCAATATATGATGTGGCCTGGTCCATGTGGAGAGGGGATGAGGGAGGGCCCGTGCTGAGGCTTTTAACTTATAAAACCTTATAAAATTATCCGCCCAACCATTTGATTTTAACACATAAAACAAATATTCAAATTGGCGACGCCTTGCCTTGTACCAATAACTCTTCATTCCTTTGAGCTCTTTATGATCGTGGTGATCGCCCCCACATCAAAGCCATTAATCAGAGGCTCTAACTTAATGTAGTGATATGCCTCAACCTATGATCATCGATCGTGATCTGACATCATCCTTTTCCAAGTGTCACATGGGGCAACTCAGGGTGACACGTGTCACCCTTAGTTGCCCCCTTCCAGCCCCTAAAAATGCCGAATCTGCATGACACATGTCCACCGTACCACCATGTCATTGTTGATGTCATATGCCACGTGGTATATCAGAACCAATCACGCACTGCCACGTGTTCCTCTGGAGGAGAGAGAAAATGACTTTCCACTTCTGGTTTTGTGATGAAAATCCTTTTTTAAACTTTGTTTGACCCTCTTGGTGCTTTAGCAATGTCGACAAATTTGTATCGCAATATCACATATGGCAATTTTATATGTTGCAACATGATCCAATTTACCAATCTATCGATTGCTGACTGCAATATGGCCATCACTGATGTGCCTTCATCATTGCTATGTGTGATATGTCCTGTTGGCTTGATGGGGCCTGAGCCAGGTTCAACATTATCTGTGCCAACTAGCAAAACCCTAACCGCTGGCCCTTTCGACAACAACTTGCATGGCGCAGGCTGCAGTCTTACCCGAAGCAGTATTGGGGGATGATAGAACTAGGTTTCTGCATCTAGAGGCCTATGTGATGGTTTCCTGATATCCTTATGGCTTAGATCTACCTTCACGCAACTTTATCCCTTCTGAATAGTCAACTACTGTAAATATATCTAAACAGATCCTAGATCTTCGTGAAGGTAGATAACTACTCTCAACATGCAAAAATATTATAGATCTACTAGTTTCACACAGTAAATAAGCGTTAATTCATATCAAACATATCACAAAGCAAGGATATATAAACTTTAGCAGAAGTAATTAACAAGGCACAGATGTATCATAATAGTCTCAAATAGTCTCTATTAAGTATAAATGTTCAAATGCAAACTTTTTATCCCTACGCACTCAGATGTAGGGGCCCACACACTCAGCCTGCAGACTTACCAAGGTCTCCGCACACTTAGATGCAAGAGCCTTCCCTTTTGCCTAGATACAGGAAATAGACCTTTCCTACCTTAGCACCTTGCCCTTACAATGATTCTTCCCTATTAGATTATACTTAGACTCGCTATGACTATCTATTTATAGCATTTTATTTACAATACCATGGTCTCTAGACCATGGGTGGGTCTCAAAACAACTCTATCATCTACCCAAATAACGGACTAAAGCCCTTTGACTTCTACTAGCTTCACGCTCCGCTTCCACATTTCACAAAGAATTTCCATTCGCTACAAAAGAAACTAAAAAATTTACTCAAAATTGAGTCAATTGACCCCAGGGACCCCTTCTCAACAGGCCCCAACACAAATTGGGTGACTCACCCTTAAGTCACTAAGCTGGCGCATCTATCTTGTTACAAAGGTCTTTGAATTACACCTTCAACACCTCTATGTTAGCAGAACTCTGCACCGTGGCCTACTGCACTTCCTCTACCAACTTTCTATAGTCAGCCTTCCATCATGAGGTGCATCATCCTTGTGTCTATTGGAGTGTCTTCAACTTCTCTTGGACTGATAGAGTAAGCTGGCTGGCTTCCTCTATCCATGGTTGTATTCCAGCCTCTAAGACGGTCCATTTCCTTTGCAACCCTTCAATTTGTGATTGCAGTTGTTTTCTTTCTTGCAATCGAGCAAGGCGCTGGACTGGCGCTAAAGTGTGTGCAGTTTCTCTGAGTTCATCAAACTTGTGCTGCATCTCCTAGATATCTGTGCTAAGTTTCTGCAGGTTTGTGTCCTCCTACAGAGTCATCCATAGTTCCATTTCCTTCTTGAAGATCAGTGTGCAGCCTATGACTGCTGCATCCAAAGTGGCCATGCTTTCCCTGATGGTTGCTTCACACTACTCCCGGACCTCTGGAGGAGTATTTGGCTGTAGCTTTAGTTGTAATTCTAAGATCTACATGTGGAATTCAAATCAAAATTGATTGATTTCCTCTTTGGATTCTCTAACTATGGTGGCCAATTTTTGAATCTTCGCTGCTGCTGCTGCATCTTCAAGAATGTTAAGCTCTGGAAGATCATTACATACCTGCATAATGGTTGCCTCCAAATTCTGGCTTTGCGTGGCCAATTCTTCCTTTTCTTTCAGCCCCTGAGCCTTTTCGACAAAGATCTACTCATTGTTCATCTTTACCTCGTTGATAACTGATAGCGCGTGCTTCTCCCTGACCCTGAGTTGGTCTGATACCCCCTGATGAAGTGCATGGAGGGTATGAATAGGCAATGCGGCTAATTTGACACCCACATCCTTGATCTGCCCCAACTGGGTGTTTGCTTCATTTGCCTCTGCATGCAGTGATCCCTCTGGTAATGGAATTAATCTAAGGTCCAGAGTCCTATCCATTTCCAGCATAGTCATGCTTGCTTGCTGCAAGATCACTTTAATCCCACTCACCTGTCCCATGCTCGCTTGTAGCTATCCTATTTGAATTTGCAACTCCAATATCCTTCTGCATGCTCCTTAACATCTGCAGGTACTATTTTCCAAAGTATGTCCACAGCTCCATCATTGTGTCGTGGAACTTGTCTCCAATCTCATCCAAGTCCCCCTCAGCGAGGACCATTGGATTTGCATATACGTGCTTGTTCGATTTCTGCTTCTTCCTGGGTCTAGAAGTGGTCTCCTTCTGGTGCTTTGTAATTATTAAAGGAGTGCTCTACTCCTTTCCACCACCTCCTTTATCCTCGGACCCTTCCTTTTTTGTATTATGTTGAGAAACAGATTCCTCTACCTCCAATGTGGCCTCCTTCAGAATGTGCTCCTTGTTAGCAACTGCCATGGCAGTGCCTTCCTTCTTTTTCTTGGGCTGCTACCTAATCAACCTCTTTCCTTTTTTGCACTGTTGTGGCCTGTGTGGAGGATACTTCTCCACCTTTGCTCGTTCTTGCGCCGAGATCTGTGCGGTGTAGCCACTCCACTGGAAATTTTCCCATGACTTCCTGTGCATTTGCGTTAGTGACTAGGTACAACAACTTGTACCATACTTTCTTAGGATCTCGTCTCGCGTGGATGGATACGTTGTGAAAATCCTCTTTAAGCTCCACGTAGGCCAACAACTGCTCAAACAAGGTAGGTGACAACCTCGACCTCTAGTTGATCACCATGTAGGGGTCCATCTTGACCAACACCCATGATATATTTGTCTCCATGACCCTCTTTGGATCTTTTTTTGCCCACAACGAAGAAAACTTTGCAGCCTCTGGTAAATCAGCATCCTGTGGAGGGAACTGACTGTCTTCTAGCAGTATCCATGAAACTAGGAAAATTAACAATAGTAACGAGGCATAGTGGAATGCCTTGTCATCGTCATGTGCTTTGTGACAATTCAACAGAAACTCTTTGCAGAGATATTGCACCTAGTTGTACTGCACCCCCTTCGCGCATTGTGCAGCCAATGAAATGACTGGTGTCGACACCTCATCCACGCGACACTTTCTCATGACCTTACAAGCCAAAATATGGGTGGAAAATTACATCACTTTTTCTGTGATGGAATGGATAGAGTATCCACGCGACTTCTTCACTAAGCCAAACTCGTTCTTCATTCTATCCGTGAGTTGTTTTTCTTTACTCTTGCCTCCAAACTCCTCAGTGGGATCCACCCCTTGGTAGGGCAACCTAGTGATATGGTGGATCAACATATTTGTGATGGGGATGGGCTCTCCCAACCAAAGACACCCATCATGAACTAGTGTAATCAATTGTCATACACACACTGTGTTGATAGTGGTTCTACTAAAATGTGGTACCCATAGCATATTTAGCAACCTAACCTTCTCAACCCCCGCGACCCACTTCATGGGTTCTAGTCATGTGACTCCAGTCTCCTCATAGTATATCTTCACCAAATATTTGTTTGTCGCCAAATGCAGGGAATTTATCGTGATCAGCTAGATCCCAATCCTCCATTTTGAGTGCGGGAATGCATCCTAAGAGCGCACCTTCAAATGGAACTTTCTCCGGAAATAGCGGTGTAGAGACCATAAACTTGCCAGAATCAGGATCTTTTGGGACCTTCGCTTTTCCCTTTCATGGAGGGATATACTTTGGGAGCCTAGTGATAGGCTCTCCCTCCTCAGCATCCAAATCTTCAACCCCTTCGCAAAGCTCCTCTTCATCAAGATCCAGGGGTTCATGTGGCTATTTTGACTTGTCCATCTTTCCTTTCTACCGAACCTCCATAGGGTTCTTCCTCGATGATTGCCTCACCGGTACAACCTGTGGTTTCCTCTTTCTCTCAGCAACGGATGGTTTAGGCCTAGGTGACCTCAGTGCGATAGTCATAGATGGTGTAGCTTCCATTTCCTATGCAACTTCAAGGGTTGCGGCTTCAAAGATAGCGACTTTAGAGACAACGACTTCTGAGATAGTAGCTTCTATAGGATCAGTCATTTTCTCAAGGATGATCTTACGGCTCCAATCAAGCAAGTTTGTGAACTCCAACTGTGAAAGAAGTTCCTCCCAATATTCTCAGTTCATAGACTTAAGGAAAGAAAATTCACAAGCGATTTTCAGAAGGAAAAGTGTTCTACTGCAGGCCAGCATGCCAGATTTATAGGTGATTTCAAATTCAAATCCAACCATTCCCTCCAATTTCTGATCATAAATGCATCTTTGGCGGCAGATTGCCAAAGATTTGTGCCATAAATGAAACCTACCTGCTCATCCTAACAAGATTTTTTCCATCCAATCAGCTACAGTGCATCCAATGACTATTTTTAGACTCATCTACATGACACCATCCTCCATGGTGCAGCTCCTCCTAGCGCACTTCTGGCTTCCCTTGCGCAGCCCCATTACTTCGTTTTCCCAGTCTTTGGGAAATGTAGTTTATAGTCTTGTACTTCCTTGCAACTGCCTAGAGTACTAAGACTGTCCTACCATCATGTAGTCATTGTGTAGGGGTAGGATCCCCTTGATATAACTTCAATTGACTTCCATTGACTCTTCCCGGAAATAATTCCCCATTCAACTTCGTGAGTTGAACTGCGCCACCATCTATAATTTCCTTGACTACATAGGGTCAAAACCAATGCATTTGAAACTTCCCAGGGAACTTCATGAACTTGCTATCATAAAGTAAGACCAAATCATTCACCTTGAAGGTGCACAACTTAATATGTCGGTCATGCCAGGCCTTCTCGCACTCCTTCTACACCTGTTGGTGAAATATTGCTAGAAATCGGTCTCCTTCTAATTCCATCAACTACGCAAGGCACTCCTCCATAGTCTCGCAGTCTGCCATATTAGTCAATGCTGCAATTAGCAAACTCAATACAATATACTCCATGGGAATCACAACCTCTATCCCATAGACGAGCCTAAACAAGGTTTGTCTTATCAACTTATTACACGCCATCCTATATGCCCATAGGACCGCTGGTATGCGCACATCCTAATCGTTCCTCTGTGCATTGCATACCTTCATCAATGAATTTTCTGGAATTTTATTGAATGATTCAATCGTACCATTTTCATGAGGATGATAGGGTGTACTCTTTTATGATAAACCTAAAATTCTTCGAGCATCATGCCAATAGTTT